>JAZHPH010000591.1:22887-35764 GCA_037356405.1 Nasonia oneida | reverse complement strand
TATATATATATAATGAATAAATTTAAATTATTAATAAATTAAGTCGAAATTAATTGCTAAAATTTTAGCTTCATTTTAAAGTTTAAATAATTAGTATTAATATTTTTAAATTTGCAATTTAATATTTTCAATAAATTATTAAACTTATTTAAATCATTTTAAAGCTCCTTCTATTCATTCTAAATATAATCCAATTAATAAAATAATTATAACAATTATTATATTTAAATAATTTAAATAATAATAATATTTAGATAAAAAAATTATTGGTAAGATTAAAGAAATCTACATCAAAAATTAAAAAAATAATAGAAATTAAATAAAAAGATAAGGATAAAGGTAAACGATTTTTAGATATTGGATCAAATCCACATTCAAAAGGAGAATTTTTTCTCGTCTTTTAAATATTTTTTTAGAAATAATAAAATTAATGATTAATATTAAAATTAAAATTATTAAAATTATTATAATAATATTTAGTAAATTTATTATTATTTATACTATTAATTTATAGACTTATTAATTGGAAATTAATTTTACTTATTATAATATATAAATTATTAATTAGATCAAAAATAAATCAATAAATATAAAAATAATCAAACTACATCTACAAAATGTCAGTATCAAGCAGCTGCTTCAAATCCAAAGTGATGAATATTAGAATAATTATTTTGATAAATTCGAATTAAATTAATTAATAAAAATAATGTACCAATAATTACATGTAAACCATGGAATCCAGTAGATATAAAAAAAAATTGAACCATACACTGAATCTGAAATTGTAAAGTTAGCTTCATTATATCTTATATTGATAAATTGTAAAAATAATTCCTAGAAAAATTGTAAAAATTATTCTAATAAAACTATTTTTTTTAATTTAGATAAAATAGAATAATGACATCATGTAATTGTTACACCAGATGATAAAAGAATAATAGTATTTAATAAAGGAATATTATAAGGATTAAAAGTAATAATATTTTTAGGGGGTCAAATTCTACCAATTTCAATTCTTGGGGATAAAAATATATGAAAATAACATAAAAAAATTCTAAAAAAAAATAAAATTTCCGAAGCAATAAATAATAATATTCCTATTTTTAATCCTATAATAACTTTTTTAGTATGAAATCCTTGAAATGTTCTTTCTCGAATAACATCTCGTCATCATTGATATACACATAATACTAATATTAAAACTCCAAATATTAATATTAAAAAATTAAAATTATTAAATCAATTTATTAAACTAATTATAAGAATTAATAAATTAAATGATAATAATAAAGGCCAAGGTCTAGTTACTAAATGGAAAGGTTGATATAATTTTTTCATAATTTGTTTCTGTACTATATAATAATCTTAAAACTCTAAAAACATAGGCTTGAATTACTGAAACTCTTAACTCTAAAATAATTAAAATACTTTGAGTTATTAATATAATTATTAATAATATTATATTTAATTTATTTCCAGTAGATGAAATTGAAGTTATTAATAAATGTCCTGCAATTATATTAGCTGATAATCGAACTGCTAGAGTTAGAGTTAGAGGCCCTTTCTGCCTGCCTGCCATCTCACCGCCTGCTTTACAGCAGGCCTCTTCATCACTCCGCTCTTCAAGGAGCGAACTCCAGTGACACCAGCGGGCTACGTGGCGCAACGAGCACACGCACCTCCTTCTCCATGCTCGGCCTTTCCAGGCCATCCTGACTAGCCCGCTTACATCAAGGATACAAAGTTAGAAGTGAACGAATCGAAAACAAAGTATATGATCATGGATAGGGAAGGCATCTGTGCAAGGGAAGGGGAGAGTTGGAAATTTTACTTTTGAAAAGGTTAGTGAATTAAGTTATTTGGGCACAGCTATGAATGACAGAAACGAGATTAAAGCCGTGATCAATAAGATACTACATTCGCGAAATACTTGCTTCTTCACCGTGAGTAAATTACTAAAATCGAGGCTAATGTCCAAAAACGTTAACATAAGGATACACAGAACCATAATACTGCCGGTGATTCTGTACGGGTGCAAAACGTGGGTGCTTTCTAAAGAAGAATGAAACCATTTTAGAGTATTCGAAAATAAGGTTCTGCGGAAAGTATACGGGCCAAAAAAAGATGAGGAAACCGGGAAGTGGAGGAAATTACATAATGATGAGCTACATAATCTATATGCGTCACCGAATATCACCAGAATAAGTGAGGGTCAAGCCAAACGGAACGCGGCCCCTAGGTAGACCTAGACGTAGATGGGTGGACAACGTAAGAGCGGATCTGGAGGAAAGTGGGCGGGTGGATGGGCCATGGGTAGGACTGGCACAAGATAGGACTGTGCGGAAGGCTTGCGTGGATGAGGCGATAAACTTTTGAGTTTCAAATGCCATCTAAAAATTAAAAAAAATGGTATAGCTATACCTCTACTCCCGAGGGCTCTCAATCTACTTACCCCACATACTGAAAGCTGCAATCCGCTGGCACATCAGAGGAATGCAAAGAGAAGCAAGTACATTATATCTTACAGCAAAACCCTAAAATTCAGCTACCTCACACACGGCGAGCTTTAATACATTGGCACATCAGAGGAGGGTGAGCAACAGCGAGAATAAATATAAGCCCCTTAACACGTCAACACAACAGAGGAAAGAAAGCTACAACATGTTAGCACATTGGAGTATAAGGCGAGAGAAGGCAACAGAATGTGAGGAGCGATCCTAAAACCAAAATTCTAAAACTCACTTACGTCAAGCACCAAGAGCTTTAATGTGTCGGTGCATCAAAGGAAGGCAAGTGGAAGTGAGACTACAACATCAAAAACCAAAGCCACTAAACCCACCTATCCCACGCACCCCGAGCATTAAAACGTCGGCACATTAGAGAATAGCGGGCGAAAGCGAGACTATAACATCAAAAACCAATGCATCTAGAACGACCTATCCCAAGCACTGCGAGCTAAAACACGTTAGTACGTCAAAGCAAACCAAGCAAAAGCGAGAATAAATGTTAAAACAAAAGTCTTTCAAACCATCTACTTCGAGCATAGCGAGCTTTAAGGGCCTAACCACCTTATATTATCAAAAAATAAAAAAATTGAATGTTATTTTTTGTTACCTAGACAGGAGACGAAGACAGCGAAAAAAGTAGACAACGAGGCTCGAACCCACGATCACGAGTGCGCGAGACCCGTGCTCTGACCACTGAGCTAACGTTTACGATGCAAGCGCATGCTATGCATCGTAGTACGACTCGGCGGACTCGGACAATTTTCTTCTAAGAACTAAAGGATTCATCTAAATCCTCTAATAGTTAGAGGACACTTTTGTGAGTGTATATTACTGCTGTCTGAAAACCAAGCCGCGGGAGTGTCAGCTATATTCGTGCGCGTCATTTGTATTCTTTTTATTTTTAAATTCTTACACCGCTGTATTCGTAGATATTTAATTGTGCCTCTTATTGAATACATAATTTATAGTGAAAGGAACTTCGTTCCAACCAAGTGTCTCACAGCTTGTCCGTTTTTTTAAGCCTTTTATTATGGTAAATTTAAAATCGCGCCGTGCTGCTACTACACAATTTGAGGAAAGAAAATCTGATTTTAGATAGTTCCTTCTCGGAGCCGCGGCGGAGATAGGTACTTCTTCGAGCCGCGACAGATATAGGTCCTTCTGCCACTGCCAAAGCGTCGATATACAAAAACGCAAAAACTAGTTTTAAAAAATTCAAAAAACGGCCATAAAACGAAAACTCGCTAACAAAATTAAAAATAACTTCTTTAGCCGAATTCAGAATCTAAAAAAAAATACATGTCAAATTTTGTTGTCATTCGCATGGATTCAAAAATATATTTTCTAAAAATACCGGATACGAACTCCAAACATCTCAGAACGTATTTTACTATTACAAAGCTTTCTCTAGGAGAAATCAAAACACTCTAGCACCTAGGTGCTTCGTTTTATAATCAAAGAAAATTTATAAAAAATACATTAGTGTACTAATACAGGGATTTTGTCTAAAATCAAAATCTCTGAAACGTCCTACCCCAGTAGGCCAAGCAATAAAGCATTTTTTGGTGACATGGAATTTAACAGCAAATCAACTATGCAATTGTGTCAAAGACAGTTAGTAGAAGGGAAATGTACACTTTCCAACTCCTGAATCATTACTATAACTTTGTTATTAGCATTTTTTCGTTTTTTAATTATACAACGGAAACTACTCGTGGAATCCTATTGGTTCAAGGGGACGAGTTGTAGAGAACTAAATTACGAAAAAAATGAGAGGTCGAATGTTCCAATCGGACAATTAGAACCGAAGTTGTGCCGGAAAAACCGGAAAATTCGACGTTTTTTTGAAAAATTTACAACTTTGTCAATTTTTAAGATTAAGAACTAAAACTTTGCACAGAGGTAGTAATTTAAATGTATTTGATGTTTGCAAAACCTTGATTATGTCGATAAAGTAGTTTTCCCACAATCGTCGTTTGAATTGTTTTGGCAATTTTTTCGTGGAGAGTGGGTGGGAGTCGTGGATTCTTGGGTGATCGTCCGATTGAAGTTTTAAAAAAAAAATTTGGAAACTATACGAGCACCGCTACATAACGTCTATTTCGGTTTTTCCATAAAATGAAATTGAATAGGTGAAAATCGGCCGTGAACTTTTTTTTGCACTAATTAATGTTGAAAATATCAAGGTTAATATCAAGGTTGATGCTAACTTGATATCAACCTTTAAATCCTCCTTGATTATACCTTCATATCAACATTGATCTCGCCTTGATCGTAATTAATCACAAACACGAATTGTAGGCTTAACATTAATAATGCATCAGTAAAATTATCGATTGCTAAAAATTAATAATTATATACATAAATTTATGATCAAAAATTTTAAATGGCCGACCAATGTACGCATATTTTTCGATTTTAAGACAATGAATATCGATTTTTCTCGGATTTTGAGGACCGCTAAATCAAAATTTGAGAATGAAAATTCGAAATGGCTGATCTAAAATGGCCGACTAATGCACACGTATTTTTCGACTCTAAGGCTATGAATATCGGTTTTTCTCGGGTTTTGACTTGCGCTAAACCAAAATTTGAGAACGAAAATTCAAAATAGCCGATCCAAAATCGCCGACCAATGCACACGTGTTTTTCGATTCGAGGCCTATGAATATCGGTTTTTCTCGGGTTCTGACGACCGCTGAATAAGTCTCTTTCACAAAAATACGGTGGCACATCGGAGGAAGGCGAGCGAGAGCGGGAGAACATCAAGCTCCAAAACTTAAATCCTTAAATCAGCTACTCCACGCGCCAAGATTCTTTAAAATAGATTGTCTTTCTGAAATAATACGTTGGCACGTCGGAGCAGGCAAGCGAGAGTGGGAGGCCAAGCTCCAAAACAAAAATTCTTAAATCTAGCAACCCCACGCTCCGAGATTCTGCATTAGAGAGTCTTTTTTTAATAAGAAATATTAATATATCCCCCAATAACACATTTAACGTTCAAAACGAGTTTTTAAATCTATCCCGCGGCATTGATAATACGAGATTTAAATTTCGCGCCACGAAGTCTGTTCAGAATTTTCTCGCTCTCCCGGCACAAAGTACAAAATTTGAAAGACGCAATACTAGCGCCACGTTACAAACCCCGAAATCGACAAGCGACTCTGCCATTCAGTTTGAAACGTTCTTTGAGAATCAAGTACCACTGAGATAAGAAAGCCTTTAAAAATGGCGGTTGAAAGTGCGTTGCTTATGTCATTCCGGCGTTTATGACATGTTAAATTTTTATTATTGCTAGTGGAATATGGTCTTTGCTTTAGTTAGGTTAGGCTGGCAGTTCCCCTCTAAAAAAAGTGATGGCCTATGTTTTGAAGCATTTGTTGTGAAGCGTTTAATACCTGATTCTGATTGGTTGCCATGGTTTATTGGTTATGAAGCGACATCTGTGTTAAATGGCGCCAAAATTTAAAATGTAAGTTCAATTATAACAATAAAATCATTATTTTCAAATCATTCTGAATCAGAAATTTGAATTTAACATTTTCAGCGACTTTACTTTTCCCATATCACTTTCTTAAGAAATTTGTAAAATTTTAAGTAAATGAACTGGGCAACAAAACTGAGCGCTGGACTTTGCTAGTAGGTCATCAAAAACCGATGGCAGCCTAACCTAACTTACGCAAAAGTTGTTTTATACTTGCAAATTTTCACTTGTTTTGTCCGTCGAGTGTACTTATATAGTAATCGAACATTTTTTTTATTTTTGGAAAATTGCGGATCATTTGAGTTTGAAAAAGCTACTTCCTCCGAAATAGGTAAAAATAAAATAGAGGAAAAAATGTTTAATTCAATCTAATAGTGATCCATGATGATTTGTCATAATTTGAACAAATTATTATTATTTTAACAATTAATGAATTTGTTTTTGTTTCATTATTTGTCAGTACTTCTTAATATTTGTTTTCACTAACGCAAGGGCAACCTTTTTTATGCTTAATTAAGATATTTCAATAATAAAAAAGAGATCGTGCTGAGATGCATACCCATTTGTATTTCAATACTTGTTTTAAAACTAGAAGTCTAATTGACAATTTCTTTCGGTAGAATAATTTTCTGAATAAAACACTATTGCATTCTAGTATTGGTTTTTCATTACACGCTTGTTTCAAAAGATATATAAATTAGATAAACAGTGTTTTTAGCTCACATATTTTCTTAACAGCAACCTATGGTTGGTTGCTGCTTACTCGTCAGGGCCGATAAAATCTCAGGGTCCTAGATAAAATCTCAGATATGAGTTCTCAGGTAACTGAACGTTTTCCTATTACAAATCTTCCTCTAGGAGGAAGCAAAAAAATAATCTGCACTACCATCCGAATGGTAGCACCTATATTAGTACCTATTTGACCATACTTTAAGTATTTATAAGAGTGTGAGTATCTATATGTACAAAGTTAAAAATACATAATTTAATAACATTATTTAACATCATTTCATAACGTCATTTAATGACATCATAAAATGACATTATTTTCAACAGGGTTAAGATCTATCCGGTAGATAGCTTATAATCAAAATAGATTCCACTTTTTATTTCTTAATTATTTGTGGGATATACTTAATAGTAGAAGTTGGATAAGTCAAGGTATAAAAAATAATGATTTTACATTCACATGAAGCGATTCTATTTATCATAATTATTAAACTTTTTTAATAAAACTATACTTTTATATTTAAATTCGCAAATTTATCATTGAGACTGCACGTGAGGTTTTTCATTATTAAATATTCTATAAACAATAAATATAATGCACCCTGTCGAAAAAAGATACGCACTAAAAACATGTATTTATTTTCAACAGGGCAATAAGTAGTATATGGGGTGGTATGGAGAGACTGGGCGTGGCCTAGGTGACGTCACCAGTCCCGTGGCTGGCGCCAGTTGTTTATGTAAACAGAAGCCCATGTTTATATCAACAGTAGCTGATAAGGTTAATAAACATGATTTACGACCGCTACTGTCATAAACAGTCTGTCATCGATGGGTGCCTTTTGTTTATTTATAAATAATTATAAATAATTTTTAAACAAAAGCTATATCACGCATACGATGTCATAAGGTTAACATGATTTACGACCGCTACTATCATAAACAGTCTGTCATCGATGGGTGGCTTTTGTTTATTTATAAATAATTATAAATAATTTTTAAACAAAAGCTATATCACGCATACGATGCCAGCCCTCCCCCTTTTAACCAAGCAGACCTGAGCGCGACTCTCTCTCTCTCTCTTTCGCTGTCTACTCCATACCGGCCCCGAGCTCGAACGCACGTGCGCGACTCTCGCTATACTAGCCCGTAGCCCCCTCTCCTTTTACACTATAGTAGCTCCGAGCTCTGACGCGGCGGCTCTCTCTCTCTCTCTCTCTCTCTCTCTCTCTCTCTCTCTCGCTGTCTACTCCATACCGGCCCCGAGCTCGAACGCACGTGCGCGACTCTCGCTATACCAGCCCGTAGCCCCCTCTCCTTTTACACTATAGTAGCCCCTGAGCTCTGGCGCGGTGGCTCCCGCCGCTGCTGTACTGGACCCGCTTCTCTCTCTCTCTCCCCTCTCTACGCCATACTCGTGCGCGTCCGCCGTCTACCTGTCGTATACCTGCTGTTTGGCCCTTGCGCCGGCTCTGATCCTTTCTGCGAGGTAATAATATGTAACCTGTATGATTTCCTACTACACGGTGCCGCAAAGCCTACTCTAAATTTCGGCTTTGGTGTTTATTGATGGGATTTGTACACATTAAAATAGAGAAATTTTTGTTTGATACACTCTTATATTTATTTAATAAAACAGTAAAAATTGAATACATGATATATTTATGCGCGCGTGTGTATGCGTGCGTGTGTGTGCGTGTGTGCATAAAACAATAAAGCATATTTACAGCTTAGAAACTTACGATAGGAGATGAATAAAAAGAGTTATATCGGAAACATAACGTCGTACACATCTTTTGCGATTCTGGCTAAGCCAAACGCATAGATTTCTGTTAAAACTACATCTAAAACGTCGACGCTTACAGTGTTGTAATATTGTAATATTGTTTGAACGAGTTTACATTTTTCAGAATTTCACGACATACTTCAGCCTCTTCTCTTTTCAAAGCGTCTTTTATATAATCTAAAATTGAGTCCACGCCGCGATTAACTAATCCCGAAAGCTCCTCGAGCTGTTTAAAACGCAAATCGATGCACTCTTTTACCTGTTTTAAGCCAGCGAACGTTTGTTGATGCATAATTACACTAGGCGGACTCTCGTACTTTTTCTGCTTCTTGCACGCAGGCTGTGCAGGTGGATGCTGTTGTGTTTCCTCGTCATGGCCGCCGACACTGCTGATGAACTGCTGACCGTTGTGGGTTGTCATTTCTGCTGTAGGTGCTGATGTTGCTGTTGGCCTCTCGTCGATGCCGATCGCCCTTGCTCCGAAGCTGTTTGTGAAGAATCTTGCTAGGATTTCCAAAATCCTGGTAGAACGTGAAGGAGTGATTCAGATATGCATCCATAGCATCCATCTGATCTTTGATCACTTCCCAGCTGTTTGCGTCGAGTATCACATACTTGGCTGGCGATCCATTGGCACAAATTTTTAATACTGCTCTGTAGTAACCGCCGTAATACTCCAGGCTTATGGTTGCACGCTTGCAGTTTGATTTGTTGAGCGCATACGTCGTCGAGTACAACAAGTTGCAGGTGATCGACTTATTTTTCCAAGACTCGGCACTTGGTGGTGCTGCTGCTGAATCCATTGCAAAGATTTTTTACGCACGAGGTCTACTTGACGAGAGTGTTCTTACGACTGATGGCTGGCGACTGCGCCAGCCATCGTCAACGAGTCGCAGATCTTTCTAGAAACGGTCATTACAGTCTTTACATTCCATATTGAAATGAGACGCGTTTGATATCGATAGAAATTATTTGTTTAATCCAACCGTCACAGCTAGTACGTTTGTATAAACTGCTCAGATAATAAACATCCGGTCTTGGCTGTGCAGATCTGATTACAGTAACCCCGTCCTGTAGAACTCGTGCGTGGGAATGCGTTGACTCGATGATGGCGATGACGCATTGTTTTATTTTGCATTCTTTTCATGAGCCTTTGATAAAACTTAACGGCTAATGCGTCATTCTTGACAAAGTCTGATGAAAAAAAACGTAGATATTTTCACGGAGAAATGCCACTACACATATGATACAGAAACATAATGCAGTGCTCGCCACATACTTTAGAGTCGACGCTCTGCACTTGTTTTTTATTCCAATCGAATCGCGTGCAGTTTTTTCCGAGTCGATCAAGATGATGCTTTGATACGGGTGCAACTCCGTAGCTGTCAAAGTAAATTCCATATCCATTTTTATCTATAAAGATGGCAACCTAGTGGGATCCTGGCTGATCGGACGTGCCGAGATTCGTTACAATAGCTGTCGGTGTGGATTGCAATTTCGGAACGTGATTAGCAGCGTAAACTGAATCGGCTTTTAATCCTCTAATAGCTGAGATTATTTGACGCGTATTCATGTTGATGGCGCATCTACGTACTCTTCTTCTACCGCACCGTCTTTTTTCTCGTCAGCTTCTTTTTTAATTCCGTCCACAACGTCGCTAGCACGAAATCTTTCGGGATAGCGATATCCCTCCATCTGCAGCCGATCGTAATCTAATATAGCTTGGTACATTACTTGGCTATTTATGTCGTATGGGTCGCTTCGATGAGGACTGGCAACGATTGAGTGTATCCACCTTCTGATTTGATAGGCTCGACGCAGTGCGCAAAAATTTTTCTTGTTCTCGAATTTCTTGATACCATGGCCGGTGCACAGCAAGACGTTAGGGAATTGCACAGATAGTTCGTCAAACGAAGGCGCGCTAAAATCTTCTAAATTTATGATTCTTCGAGCCACTACTTTTTCCAAAAACTTGGCTTTTGCCTGGTCACGCACGTATATACGGCGCGCGTCTTTCACCAAGTTGCACAGATTACGACGCAGATTCTTGAAGGAGATATCTCCATCGTGCCACTCTAAACCGTGTACATCGAGAGTACAGTAATTATTTGTCTGTTGCATATCCTCGGGTAATTCGGTAAAGATGCACGGTGCGCGAATGATCCAATGACCAACTATACGACTCTGGAACGATAAAACTCCGACTTCTTTGGGAATAAATTTTTTATTTATATCCCGAAGGCCTTGAATATCGATCACGTAGTCCGTCATGATGATGCTGTTGCTGCTCGAGTACGTTAGGTGCTGGCTGTTTCGAGAGGGAGACTAACTGCATACTGTCAGCGCGCTCGCCTTATGAAGCGCGAATCAAAATATTTTTTTGAGGCGCTGTGATCGAGTGTGCGTGCGCATGAAGCGCTAAAATCCGTTACGATTTGGCGGTTAGAGTCGATTTCCAGAACGTTGTCGTACTCTGCGTAAACGATACAGTTGATAGCACTGACAAGAGCCGTCTCAAATCTCACTTCTATGCGTATGCTACCCAAGCCCACGAGATTCCAATGTGTGGCACAGTGTGCCGATAAATCAGGAGTGAGATCGAAGGCCGTCAAAAAATTGCCTTTGTAATAGTTGTAGCGATTGATGCCAAAACCTTCGTTGAGAAAATGCACGCCTGTACCCGTGTAAAGTGTTTGAAAAGCGTCAATGTAGAGTTTGTCGATACCCGTGAAACGTGGTTGCAAAGGTTTGCTTGGAATTTGTACGCTATCGACGTAGAGAGAAATATAATTTATAGAGAAGTGTTGAAAATTAAAAGGATTTAACGCGCGGTTTCCTTTGAATGCTTTGTTTTCCACAAAGCCCAAGATTATTCTCTTCGGCAGCTGACCGTGTATAACGTTGTCGATCGAATCGCCCGAGTGAAGAATAAACGACTTAACTTCGACTCTCGTTATGGGATATTTAGCCGTGGTTTTCGATAACGCTTGCGCATGAGCCAATAAAATTCCAGGACTGATTTTTACTCTGCAAACTATGAGTGTAGCTTCTTTGATACTGAGTTTGAATTTTCCATCGGCTGTCGCGTCCATCAGACAAAAAGCATCCTTACTCCTCACTAGACGTACGCGCATTTCTACGCCATTAATCAGCATTTTATCCTGATTAAAGAGGTCGTGATGTAAATGTCCAATCATGTCAAAGTATCGTCGATTCTGTGTAAAATATTTGCGATTTTCCAGCCCTTTGTTCACGGTAATAGGTGCCGTGGCAGTGCTCACCGCATTAGCTGGCGAATCGAAACCGCCGCTCGTGTCGTCGTACCACAGACTCGCTGTAAGATGTGACTCTTTAGCAGCCGGAGCGTAGTTGAGAAGCGTCTCGATGTACGCTCTGTAAGGATAGGCATTATTAGGCGGCGAAACAATTTTCTGATTGAAAAAAACGTCAATCTGATTGAACATTGAATGCATGAAATTGTTGATCGGTCCGACTTTAAGGTCTTCGGTCGTTGTGGTAGCCTCGTCAGCGGGTACGATTTTAGCTTGAACATGAAGCATAGTGTGAGCCAGATCAAAGTAATGCTCGCTACCTGCCGGCACGACAAATTCCAATGGTGCGTCGACATCGTCGCTAAGAGACGACAGAGGCTTATAATGCAGAAAGCTGCTGCTTTCAATGGACATTTGGGTGGCTGGAAGCGTGAAAAGATCCAGCTCGCTGGACATGCATTCCGTCGAGTGAGAATGTAAAAATGCCATTTTTACCCCAAACTAAATACGCCTAGGACCAAAAATAAGCGTAACACTTCTCAAACTCTGCTGCTGCTGCTGTGTACTTCTCTTTTTAGGCCTCTTCTTCGTTTTTCTCGTGCCTCTCTTCTTCCGTCCTGCCGTATGTTGTTTGCGTTTTTTGCTAGAGCCGATTGTATTCGATGTACGCGTCTTTCTCAACTGACGCCTTCGATGCATTGTGCGTGATTTATAACCAAGGTCTTTCATCTTTTCTGCTATCTTTTCACCGGTTTTTATCTTCATTTATTGTCCAGACTCTTTAGTACGATATTTGAACGCCTCCTTGAAATTCGAGCCGTTGTTTGCAACGTCGTCCAACACGTTGATGCCTGTGCACACAGCCTCTTTGCCCACAGCTCTGGCACTGGAAGCGATGTACGGAAGAATTTTGCGAAATAAACCTCAGAGCCACGCACCTACACCTCGTCCGCGCTGATACGTTGAACCGGAATAGACGCGTCTCACTCCTCCACCGCCTACTTGCTCGGCGTAGTAGCGTATGTAGTGACTCATCGTGACATAGCATTGCTCTCTCTCTCTCTCTCTCTCTCTCTCTCTCTCTCTCTCTCTCTCTCTC
>JAZHPH010000591.1:0-22535 GCA_037356405.1 Nasonia oneida | reverse complement strand
CCGCCTACTTGCTCGGCGTAGTAGCGTATGTAGTGACTCATCGTGACATAGCATTGCTCTCTCTCTCTCTCTCTCTCTCTCTCTCTAGCGATTACGTTTAAAGTGAAGCGTAACCGTCAGCGTTCCATATTCGAATGGTATTCGCACTCCGTGTTGATCCCTTATATCTATGACAATCGAGCGAAAACTGTGATGTAAAAGCGGAAAATAATGAGCAGGTGCAAAATGTCTCACGATATTACTGCCGAATTTGTACTTTGCACTATCCACGGAAACTATACGCAGTAGAGCAGCTTGAGTGTCGCCTACAGTGTGTGGCTCGCATACATCCGTGTACACGTAGAGCTGATCGGGAATAGCTCGGGAAAGCGATGCTGGTCTGTTTCCTAGTGCGACTACACTACCCATTGACGATGTGACAAAGGTGCCATTTTGTTCGCCTAGTCTCGGAATCTTCGAAACCGAAAATGCGGCAAATTTTTTCGTTAAACGTTGTCTGATGCTGATCATCGCAGGCACACTTGCGCTGTAGCATGTAGTAGCCCTTTTGAAAGGGTGCAACTTCGAGACGCAGATGATCGTGAAAGGCAGCTGATTTATTTATTTCGTTGGCTAGTTGCTCGATCTTGTCGTAAATACCGTGCGGAAAAAAATGCATTTCATGCTTTGCCTTTTCCGACTGTTTAAACGTGTAAAAGGCATCCGATTCTTGAATGTGCATGACAGTGCTCGGCATGTGAATTTCGACGAGCGCAACGGACTAATTCCCGCTGAGTCTGAGCTCGCGCGAGAGCTGCGTTGTAAAGCAGCTGGTGGCGTTTTCGCTGTAGTACGTCATACTGCTGTTGCTAGGCAGAACTAGGTAAAAATCGTTCTGGTCCATTTTTAAATTGTTTGTACTTCAGAGGCTTTGATCAACGAGTTGAATTTGTTCGGATAGCCAGCCCACTTGACGAGTAGCTGCTTCTTCGAAACACGACCCTTTGTACAAATTACGCGTTCTACTTTGAATTGCTCAGCAGTGTCCGACATGCGTTTCGTGCCAACGTGAGCGAGCTCCTCGAGATAGAAAAAGCCGTCAATCTCCTCGCCGTTCAAATCTTCCAGGATAAACGTTGGTAACTGCTGTCTGTTGGATATGCGCTTAATCTTGAAAACTTCCTCGCTAAAGTTTTTTTCGTATCCTTTCTCGAAAGTATTTTTCGTGCGACTAATGCGTACGTAAGATCTGGGCTTGTATTTATTCATTACACCTGACGCCATCTTTTCGCGATTCTTGTAAGTCGATTGCAGATGAGCTCTTTTTGCTAAATTTTCGCGCGCTTTCGCAGCATTGTAGATGTTCACGTCACAGGGGCGCATCTTTGTACCGCTGTGTTGCGTATGATTGTAAGCCTCGATGATTTTCTGCACCACGTCGATGTAACGTTGCGTTTTATTGTGAGAAAAGTATCGCCACATTCGTTCGCGTATAGTACGGTTTAGTCTTTCCACCACAGCCGCTTTGATATCGGGGTTTCGAGCTGTACGGAATTTGATGTCGCGTTTTTTCAAAAATTCCTTAAACGTCGAGCCTACAAACTCCTTACCCTTGTCGGATTGTAAGAGTATCGGGACGCGACCGTTGCTGCGCTCGAGTATTCGTCCGAAGGCTGCGGCGACGTTGGCTGTAGTTTTATCGCGTAGAGGCTCCAGCCACGCGTGTTTACTCAATACATCCACCACTACGAGTAGGTAACAGTATCCGTCGTTGTGCTCTTTGATCGTGGTTAATTGAAGCAAATCGCACTCCCATACGTCGTCAATGTTGCTCACGTTGTAACTTAATCGCGGAAATTTACGCTTAACGGGTCTGTGAAGAGTATAGGCGTCTTGATTACTAAGCCACTCGTATATACGTTCTTTCTCCCGCGTGTCAGCCGCGCTAAATAATTTGCCTTTTCGATTTACACGCACGAGATTGCGCGTACCCCCGTAACCAGCCTCGTGCGAGACATCGTAGTATTGCTGCTCGTACGACGACGACGACGACAACGACGCCATGCTTAAAAGTTTGCGAGACGTAGCCACTTATTCTTTGCTCGATTTCTCATCAAAGCAGGCGATGCCGGTGATTCGCTGCTGCTGCTACTAGCGTTGTGTATTTCCATCAACGCGTCGATGCTCTCTTTACTAGGCAGTCGTCGTTTCGCTGTATTATTCGGCTCTATCAAATTTTTACCAATTTTCACTATTTCCGGGTTTCCAATCAGCTTTATCGGTGTGTCGACTGTCTTGATGAATTTGGCGAAAGGTAAACGACCGATGGGCACTTCCGACTGATCCAGTGTTTTTTTCCTGCGTGCGACAACGTTGCTAATCAGTTCTATAATGTTGGAATCTTGTATGGGCCGGCCGTCTATACTGACTCTGCCAGTGCTATCCCACTTGAGACGATCGCCGGCAACGGTTTTCCAGTGTTTCAGCAGAAGCCGCGTTTTTTGAGCGTAACTCTTGGGCACGCTGTCGAGTATAATTTCTTCAGTCATTAGTGCCGATGTCGCCTCTATTTCGTCGACGTCGCGCTCGTAATCGTGTTCAGCGTGATGTTCGGAATCTTTGAAAAACAGATATCGCCGCAGTACTTGTAAATAATTTTGACATTTTTCACGCTCATCTGTAAATTTATTCGAATGTAGAATCGTGTGCATCTCGGAATCGAGTCTCGAGAGATTGTCGCCGCACGTTTGAACAGAGTTCTCACACGACTCGTTTACTACTGGCGGTGGTGGTGGTGCTGCTGCTGGCTGAACGTTTTGCATGCGCGAAAACATATCTTCGGGCACGATAATCATTTTTCTCGCACGATCCATCTTAGTCTTCCGCTGCTGCTGCTGCTGCTGAGTTTGAATTGAATAACTTCGAGACAAGAGCCCCGATAATAGGTGCGAGTAGAAGCGGCAAAAAAGCACCACCGTGCTGTACGAGAACTCGTTTCTTCTTCTGCCAATCGCTGACAGATTTCTTATTATTGCAAATAGTCAATTTTCTCAGCACGTTTTTGTGCTTTTTGAGTCGTCGTTTATGCGAGTCTTTGATTTTGATCACACCTTGCAAGATATTTAAAGCGCACTCGCATATGCAACGCACGAGTCTCTTGTCGGCTGTGCGTAAAAGAGCAGTACGTTGTTGACCGTCCGTGTGACAAAGAGCATTCAGTACAGCTACTCATTTTCTGTTGAAATGCTTGGTGTCGAGCGTAGCCACGACGGGTATACAACAGCCAGCCTGTTTCTTCTTCGATGTTGTTGGCGCCATAGCTTATCGCCTACTGTCTATGCCGAGAGCTCTGCACACCTATTTTGTATTTTCACTTTTTACCGAATTTTGGCACGTAGGCGTACTGAATATCGTCGCTTGGGAATATACACGTGCGAACCCTATACTCGTCCACGGCCGCTTGAGTTAGATCGAGAAAAAGATACGAGTAAGGTCCGCGCGTAGCGTCTATGTAAGCCTCCTGCAGAAACCTCGGATCTTCCGGACAAATTTGTCGCGCGAGATGCCGAATCTGAGCTCTGTCGCGAGGATTTTTAAATATAACGAGATACTTTGAATTTAAACTTATGTCGCGCTGAGACTTTCCCTGGTGAAAAATATGCTGCGTCACCAGAAAGACCGACAAATTCAAATGACGAGACGAACGCGAGAACAAATCCAGAACTATATCGTTCGATGATTCTCGCATCAAGTCGTCGAGAATCAGTAATTTTTTCTTTCCCGTATCCACGGAGTAATCGCTTCGCTGTGGAAGTCCCTCTCGAAACTCGATAGGTACAGCAGCACTCCCGCCAACTTTGAATTCACTGCGGTACGTCTCTTGCCACTCGGTATAGTATAGCAGAACCCTGTCGAAGCGAGCATCGCACATCTCCGGCAGATGCTCGAGAAATTTTTTCAGAAACCAACTTTTTCCAGCTCCAGTCGGTCCTGCTATGCACGCCGTAAAAGGATGCTTCCAACGCGTATCCATCTTTTCGACTAAAGCGCTCTCTTCCCGAAAAGTGCTTTTTATTAATATTATTCCTCCTCTACCGCGGGCGGCGGCGGCGGGCGCGGGCCGCGTATACGCGTGTACTCTCGTGGGCCTCGTATAGGCGTATACTCACGCGGGCCGCGTATATTCACGGTATTGTAGCCGTAAAATTTCGGACCACCAGGGAGGAAGCTCGTAATATAAGTCCCTTCGTCGAACTCGTTGGTCATATCGCCGAGCAACGAGCCCAACGGGGGTCTGTATTCTTGTGCGTTTTCGTTACATACAAATATACACGAATCAGTGTCGCAGTACAGCGTTCGCTTGCCGAGCTTCTCTAAATACGAAAATAGTTTCAAGCGGGCCAGAGTTGTCGTGTAGGCTGCTATAACTACGTTCGTATATGGAGTAGACTCCACAGCATCGTTGATGTACTGCCAGCTCGCGTACATCACCTCCTCGTTGACCAGCAGGAGACTCAAGACCTCTTTATCCTCGGCCGTTAGAAGTTTAAGGAGGTCTTCGCGCTCCTTGACGATCACCGTCTGTTTTAAATTATCGCGCTGTCCGAACTTGCCCTAGAACGAGTTCAGACAGAACTTCGCAACAGTGCGCAGGCCAGGGTTTTTCGCGATTTTTTCCAACTCGAGCGATATCCCCTCATTCTCGCCATACTCGCGAATGTAACGCGCTTTCGATTCCGCGTCGACGCACCAAGCTGGAAACCCCGATGCTTCTTGCTTTAATCGCAAGAAAGTGTCGATGTAGCCAGCGAAAAGTCCTCCTTCACCTGTGAGCGGATCGTACTCGGTCATACTATACTGCCATATGACGAATATTTCAGTTATAGTATAGCCGAGTTCGATGGCTTTTCGCAGCTCATCCGCCACCCAGGTTCCGCTGAACTCTCGCTGACTCGCATCCGGGTGGCAACAATCGCTCTGCCGGATCTCTTCGCAGCATGTACGACACAGTGCGAAGAGAAGCTTGCCGTGCATTTTTATCGGCAAAAGAGGCTGATACAATTTTCTCGGCGGTAAAACCTTACATTTTACCAGCCCATCTATGGCCGAAAAATTGTTGAGATTGCCACCCGTTAGCTCATCAGATTCCTCGCCGACGTAAACCTTTGGATGACCGAGCGGAAATCTGCCTCGTTTACAAAGGTAAGGATACAACGAGCATATATCTGTATACAGAATACGCTCGCCTGGCTTAGCATCGTAAACTGCGACGAAATTTTCGGTCCGTCCGCCGAAGAACGCGTCACGAGGATTAAGCGTTATTTTGCTGATGATCGGATGCTCCGACACGTACTTGGCGATTTCGGGGTTTTCACGCTTGACTCTGTCAAACTCGCACTCCCAAATTTCGCGCGTCTCGTAACCGAGCTGCTGGATCTACGCGATTTTAGCGCGTGTACTCTCGAGCAACGCGTCGAAAGTACGACCCCAGGCATTCGGCTTGTTGCGATTGTTTTTGAAACATTCAGGGCAGCCATGCGTATAGCAGCCCTGGTATTCAAAAACAATGGGATTTTCTGCTGGATTGGTAGATGGTAAGAATCCGTCGACAGAAAATCCCTCGGAAAGCCGATATTCGCGCGCTCTGCCTGCATGCACGATTTCGCGACCGATCTCTCGTTCGCACTGCAGCAGCCACTCGACGGCTTTTTGGGAGTGCTTGTCGGCGCGCCGATACCCGCCCCTGGGGACTATTCCTATAGTCTGTGGCTTTAAGAAATTTTTTCTATAGAGATGAGAACACGCGGACGCGATTGTAGTAGCCACTACAAACGGGTCCGTATCTCCGACCTCGAGAAAAATTTTTCTGAAAGCCACACACGCGCGACGCAGAATCGTCACATCCATGCGACAGTAGTCGACGATTTGCTTGCTGAAATCGAATACTGCGTTCGCTGCACGCATTTCGCTGTGCCACAGCAAGAAATGCTCGCGCTCGCTCGATGACACAGTGTCGGGCGAATAATAGTGCGCATCCGGTATGGCGCCACGGTATTCGGTGTTAGCCGATGTGTTAAAAATGTGCGGAAAACAGCCTTTTTTCGTAGTCTCACCTAAACCAAATGTAGCAGGCAACGCGGCCAACTTTATTTGAAAATAGCTGAGACTATCGATGAACTTTGTGCGTCCATACCGTATGCACAGTATTTTCTGACCATTCAGTATGATGCTTGGCGCGCAATTTATTTTACGTTCGACAAGCTGTCGTAAAACGAATTACGCATCGTACCCTCGTGCGTTGTGCGCAATGCATATTATATTTTCAAAGTCCGTTTTGTCGCGTACTACAAGCTGTAGCAGCTGACCAACGGGATCTTCGGTAAATACATGCTCGCGCACACCGCACGAGGGACACCATTCTGAAATGTCATCAGAACTTATGCACTCCGTGCAGACTTGCTGTGCAACGCAGACATTCGGGACGTGCATCTTTATGCTTTCATCGCCTCGATACGATGCTTCTTGCATCGTTTCCAGATCGTAGAAAACATAAAGATATTTTTTCGTTGAAGCATCTTTTTTTTCGGCTGTATAAAACAGTGCTGATTATAACCGTGTGTCGACTTGCAATGTCGACACCAATTTTTGCCGCACTCGTGCTTACCGCGCTGCCGGTTCACGCTTTTGCAGCAGGTAAGGCAAATCTGCAACACATCGCACAATCGCTTGTGCCTCGCTTTGTATGATCCCGCAACCGTATGGTTGCGAAAACATACATCGCCGAAAAAACTGCGATTGCACGATGCGCATTTTTGCAAAGCTTCGTTCTCGCTACAGGGTGGCGAGACGAAGCAGCGCGAACATAGCTGCCTACAGTTGTGATCCTCGATATTACTGTAGCCGCGATTGCAAAAAGTACAGAAAAATTTTGCCTTCGCAGCTCCAAAAATATTGACGATCACGTCGTAATGAAGCTCGGAGTAGAGCAAAAATATTACGTTTGTGCAGGCATCGCAGCGTCCGTCAAAAAATGGTGCTTCACCGCTGCCCATCGAGTCTTTCTCGTAAGCAACTAAAGCTGTATCACGGGCAGTAAAATAATGCTGGAATTGACGAAGCTCTCGTACACCGCAACCTTCGCGAGGTACGAGGACACCGGCATCCTGGCACAATTTTAGAGCTCGTTCATGCTGTAGTTGCCTACGACCGTCGCGGATGACGTTCCACTCGGCTCGCATCGCCGGGGTATCGTTCGTCTGAAGCGCGATTTTCGCCTCGCCTACAACGAGCGCTCTCGGCAGACAGAGATTGTCACGATTGCCGATCTGAATGATGGACCGTTGAGAAACGCTGTCGATGGTCAAGTTTTTCCGTCGAGAGCCACCTGCACCTACAGGCATCTCTACGACGGTCAAACAAACGGTAAATGACTCGTCGACTCGAAAATTTGCATTGCTCTGAACGAGTCCAGACACCACAGACCATAAATCATCGCCAGTCAGCGCGCTCGCGAGACGATACGAGAGCCCTGCTGACCCGTTTGCGAAATATTCGCTAAAGATTGAAACACCGACGCGATCGCTCTCGCTTTTGATTAGAGTTAGCAAATACTCATAAATGTTGCGTATTGCTAACTCAACCCAGCTGAGCATGTTGGTCCCACACGGCGGTGTTTTAATCCGTAGCGTCAGACGGCGAGCGTCTGTACGGAATTTCCGTACGCGATGCACCGTATTCGCGATAATTTCGAAGCGACGATAACGCTCATCGTCACGAGCTTCCTCCTCCTCCTCCTCCTCCTGATCCAAATCAGAAGCTACAGCAGAACCACTTACAATACTATTGCTCGGCGACGGTGCCTCTTCGCTCGAGGTATCGCCGCCGTTACCGCCGCCGCCTACCTGCGATATGCCGCTCGCAGTGCTGTCATCGATGATCGGGTGACCCGCATCGTAGAACCCGACCTCCTGCAGCATCGACAATGTAGGGCTCAGCGCTGTTGAAGAGTCCGATGATATTTCCGGCGATGATGGGCCCTCTTCCTCGCTGCTGCTGCTGCTGCTGCTGCTGCTGCTGTTGACATTATCGTCGTCGACTGCAAAAAAGCGAGCCTTCATTCTTCCGCACGACCGTTGTAGCATTGCATGATGTCGCTAAACAACTCGGCCATCTCGAACGCAGTCATAGAAAATAACTCGTCTGCTGATTTTTCAAGCAAGTTGTTTAACCAACGTACTTCCTGCGCACGACCGTTATTCACGATTCCTAACGCAGCAGCTTGAAAAATCATAGCCGCGTCATTTTCTGGACCTGTATCCGGACAGGGCTCCATGCCTTCGTTGAGACGACGTCTGATAACTTAAAAAATTATTATTGTTAGTAATAATAATTTTTTAAGAAAAGTTAAAAAAAAATCTTACTTTAGTTAATACGACGGTCGAACGAACTGTATTGGTCGAAGCGTGCATACGGATTCATCGCAACTTCCTCAGCGGTCTCATCCCGAGTCGCAAAGCCCTCGAAAACCTCGGCTCTCGTAGGACCAAACTCGGGAGCTGGTTCGTAGCGGAACGAGAGCAGAATCATCGCAGCCTCCATCGTTTGCTCGCTACCTCTCAGCGGTGCTGGAGAGCCCGCTCTGTAGACAGCCTGCTCGGAGACGCGAGCCCGATCATCACCGTTATCGCTGTCCTCCATCTCGCTCTCAGCATCATCCTCCACGGGCTCCTCCATAGGAGCTTGTATATCCTCCTGCTCCTCCTTCGCGTCATCCTCCTTCTCCTCCTCCTCCTCCTCGGATGAAGTGACTCGCTGTGGTGAAGGAGGTGACGATACAACAAACAGCGTTGCGTCGCTGTCGCTCTCCTCAGCGTCCTCCTGCAGGGTAATTCGGGCTATGAAGAAAAAATTAAGTATTATTTTTTTTTTTAAACTAATTGTAGGGAGCAGTATAAACACTTACCATGTTCCTCGATTATATGCCGCAGGCAGTACACATAAAAAAACTGCCGACGATTTTTATCACGATACTCGAATGTCGAAAGTATTTTTGATAAAACCCTGCGATCCAGGCGCAATGCGTAAGCAAGCAGCGCAGCTCGCGGCGCAGCCTCTCCTCGGACATGCGGTGAACGCGCACATACCACTCACGAGTACACTTCCTCTGCACAGATAAGTGACGACCCTTGAGCGCGTTGGCTACGCTCAGGATCGCATCGCGAACTTCGTACGTAGCACTATACATTTCTGCGACACGTGGTAAGCTGCCTCTCCCAATGACACGCATTTCGAGAGAGACTGATGGCTGCGCTGGCTTACAGAGGAGTGACTTCAACGAATAAGAAGTATCGCAAAGCAGAGAAATCGCGAAAGAGGGGGATTTGTTTTAAAACAAAGTGTAGCTCATATTACAACCATAGCTGAGAAATCAGGGTTGCAAGCAGTGATCGGAAGAAATGAATCTGATACCGTAGTCGCTATTTGCGGTTTAGGTACGTAGCAGTCATAAGTCAGATAGCGAACGTCTTAGAGAACGGACCGTTGCCAGCGCTAGATCCTGTAACACTGACCGAACAGATTTTTATGACTCTGCGGCTGACTCTTTTGATCTCTCTTACCGGAGACCTGCAATCTTTTGTACAAACAGTTTACACTAACTCTCAAGTGTCTACCGGAGATCCGATGATTCGTTCTCTGTGTTTAGTTTTGAAAACTAATCAGTTGGCAATAACAAAGCCCGACTTCATGATCACACGATACTTCCTGGAGCTGATTCGCGAGACATTGAGAACCTTTCTTTCGCTCTCATCCGTCTCCGATTTTTCCTGATAAGCCCACGACGCTGGAGCTCAAGTGTATACAAATAATTCAGTCCGAGTATAGCGTTACCAACGGTCTCGCATTCTTAAGACAAAGAACGTCGTTAAAAAAACTAATCAGTTGGTGATAATAAAACAAAGCCCGAGTCCATGATCACACGATACTTCCTGGAGCTGATTCGCGAGACATTGAGAACCTTTCTTTCGCTCTCACCCGTTTCCGATTTTTTCTGATAAGCCCACGACGCTGGAGATCAAGTGTATACAAATAATTCAGTCCGAGTATAGCGTTACCAACGGTCTCGCATTCTTAAGAACGTCGTTAAAAGGCAAAGAGTGGAGAGGTGCGGTCCCCCTCTAACTACGTACAGAAATTTTTCTCAATGGCTTACGTGTGTGACACGGCTTGCACCGATCAGTCCGCTCTGAGTCCCTACAGAGAGCACACACGTGGCCACCATCATGGTAGAATTGAAAAAATTAGCAGCCCAACGCGATGCGCTTCTCGCAAGTATCGAAGGTAAGAAACGTGCAATGGAGAAGCTGAACGGCCAGCTCGAACGCTACCAGCAGAGAATGCTGGACATGTCAGCGCTGTTGCAGCAAAAACAGCGAGAAGCCGAGTTAAAGGCTTCTCTGGCGGTACAGTTTGTGCCGATAAACGTGAGGTGCATAGTGTGCATCATCAACAGTTCGGAGCACGACGTGTGGCAGCAGTGCTGGAGGTGCCTTCTCTTTCGCTGCTGGAAGTGCAACGGACAGCCCTGCCCGTGCATCCTGGATATGGATTCACCGAGATCGCTTTCGCCTCCACCATCATCAGCAGGCGACGACAACAACGTCCAAGGTACGCTACCGACAGCACGCCGCAACCGCAGCGTACCTTACGACTTTCATCGGATGCCTACTCCGCCGAAAGAGTTGGTGCCTGGTTTACTGCGAGGAGGACCCACATGTCAACTACGCCAACAACGCGCCACTCGCAAGTGTAGGTGTATCGCTTGTGTATAATTTATAGTGCAAAAATTTAGAGTGTGTGTGTGTGCGGCTGTGTAAGTATGTTTGTGTGTGTGTGCGCGCGCTCGTGTCATTTTATTATTTCATTGTAAGCTGAGTCATTCGACGCGTTTTTTAGTAAATAAATATTGTGCTAGAATTTCTCTTTTTATGCGTGCAAAAACCCCCACTACCATCAACGATCCCCAAAGCCGAAATTTAGAGTAAGCTTTGCGGCACCGAGTAGTAGAGTAATATATGCACGCGTTCATTTCGATGCGAATCATTCGTCAAGCGACCGGCAAAGCAGCAACTCGACCATGGGACAGGAGCAGAGCAAAGAGCAGAAAAAAGGTTCTACGTGGGAGGAGAGACAGCCTCTCATGAGAAGCAAGGAGCCAAGAAAGCAGAACAATCAGTCGTCATTCTCAACCAACACTTTCTCGTATCCAGAGAAAAGCGGTTATAATAATCTGGCTAAAAAATCCTCCTCCTCCTCCTCGTCACAGAATCAAAAATCCTTTTCCAAAATCACCTTTTCGTGCCCCGAAAAAGACGGCTACAGCAAGCTGAAACGCTAATTGCAATAATATATATTTCAAAAACAATCGGCCCTTTTCAGGGCCACCATATAAATTATATACGTGGAACAATCTCTCTCTTTACAGCGCAGAAAGGATCAGAGCCGGCGCAAGGGCAATAAAAGCCAAACAGCAGGTATACGACACGTAGACGGCGGCTTTGGCGGACGCGCGCGAGTATGGCGTAGAGAGGGGAGAGAGAGAGAGAGAGAGAGAGAGAGAGAGAAGCGGGTCCGGTACAGCAGCGGCGAGAGCCACCGCGCCAGAGCTCAGGGGCTACTATAGTGTAAAAGGAGAGGGGGCTACGGGCTGGTATAGCGAGAGTCGCGCACGTGCGTTCGAGCTCGGGGCCGGTATGGAGTAGACAACGAAAGAGAGAGAGAGAGAGAGAGAGTCGCGCTCGGGTCTGCTTGGGTAAAAGGGGGAGGGCTGGCATCGTATGCGTGATATAGCTTTTGTTTAAAAATTATTTATAATTATTTATAAATAAACAAAAGCCACCCATCGATGACAGACTGTTTATGACAGTAGCGTTCGTAAATCATGTTAACCTTATGACATCGTATGCGTGATATAGCTTTTGTTTAAAAATTATTTATAATTATTTATAAATAAACAAAAGGCACCCATCGATGACAGACTGTTTATGACAGTAGCGTCGTAAATCATGTTTATTAATCTTATCAGCTACTGTTGATATAAAAATGGGCTTCTGTTTACATAAACAACTGGCGCCAGCCACGGGACTGGTGACGTCACCTAGGCCACGCCCAGTCTCTCCATACCAGCCCATATACTGCAATATAATATATACTTACGCTATTTCCAAAGTATATATCACTAATGATTATGTTGATTACATTTATAGGCAGACCATCTTTTTTAGAGTATAATTCTAATATTAATTTGTGTCGCCATAGTGACTGAATTAGTCGTGAGAATAATGTCACATCAAACATTATGTCCGCTGTCATCCAGCGACTGAACAAATTACCTAAATCCACATTGTTGTATAAGACATCAGATGTATGGCTCTCCGATAAACCACCATAAAATGAAGAATGGCATGTGGTCGCAATCTGAGTTATAAGTATTCTGTTTGGATCTGGCACGAGTTGGCATCTCAGTGCCTTCTCCAATTTTTGATAGAATTCTATCACATCATTGACTGACATTATTTGCAAAAATCTTAATAAATGCTCTTCATATTTCGCCGGAAACTGCTTTCTGGTAAGAGCCACTATCCGTTTAATAATATTGTCATTAAACTTTTGTCCATTTACCTCCACCCTTTCACCCTTATGCAAGCAATTGCAATTACAAGGGCGGACGATCCAAGTAGTTCGGATAATTCTTCCTGGCGCGCATTAAATAGTTTTTCCATTTTTAGATTCACTAAACACTTTTGAATATCTGATAATCGAGTGCAAGCGGCGGTTAACAGTTATGGGTTTAAACCGGACCGGATGCCATACGTCCCGATAGGCCGGCCGTTACCGCGGTCGTAAACACATTCTTTTTAGAGCGTAAGGGCCCCCGCACGCTGAAAACTTAACTTAACATTAAGTAATTTAAACATAATTTGTTTAATAAATTAAACAAAATATGTATGATAACTAGTTTTATAATTAATTTAACTGATTTCATTGAACAAGGGGATAAATACTGTTGCTTTTTATATTTAAATTTTTTTCAATTAAAAAATATAAACCAATTTAGTTTACAATCAGAGTTAATAAGAGAAACTGTCTATGCATGAGAATATTAATAAAATAAATTGTTAAAGTGCACGGTATACTCAAGGGTATACAGCTGTAAATTATATATCCTCTGGTTTGATGAAATAAATTTAATTAATTATAAAATTACTCATCATATCTCGTATCATATATATTTTGTTTAATTTATTAAACAAATTATGTTTAAATTACTTAATTTAATTTTAATTAATTTCTTGATAAACAATCTCTTGCAGGTTTGGTTACGCCGAGTTTGGAAATAAGCGGGAACAAGGGTAATACCCTGTTGAAAAAAATGACGTCATTAAATGACTTTATTGGTCGTGTCACAAATTGGAACAAAAAATAACGTTGTTTTATGACGTCATTTTTTTCAACAGGGTAAGTAACTTGTTCTGCCTTATTCCCCCTTATTCCTCCTTATTTCCTATTCCCCTGAAGTTAAGTTTTTAGCGTGCGGGGCCCTATAAGTAATACAGTTAGGTATCGCTTTCCCACAGATTTCTATAAGTTGCGCAAAGTAAATGTGTTTAAATTGTCTGCTTGATTTTGAAGGTTATGCTTTTGAACAGTAATAATATATTATGATGATATTTAGAATTAAAAGGTTGTCGGTGCATAATTTTCGTTCCGGAGCAGTAATAGTAACTAGCTTGCCAGGATAGCCGATGACAAGGTTCAGGTTGTTTGCGGGGTCTTGGTATAAAATTATTCAAGTACGGTGTCTAAGTGTACAGGGTGGCCGATGACAACGTCTAGGTAGTTCGCCCCGTGGTTTTTGGTGTTTAGGTGTAAAAATCATTTGGACGAGGTGTCCAGGTGTACAGGGTAGCCGATGACAAGGTCTAGGTGGCGCGCTGCGTGGTTTTTGGTGTCTAGGTGTACAAATAGAAATAGAAATAAGTTTTATTTTCATAATTGAAAAACAAAATATACATTGAATTAGCATTTAAATAGCTGATTAACACAGCAGTCCTATCACAGTTTGTACAATGCTAGCATCTTCTTTCTTTTAATAATACTATTATCACATTTTATTACACTTATTCCTTTGCGTCATTACAGTTACGATCACAGTCATTACAATTACAATCACAGTCAACAGTATATATGATCGCAGGTACATAAGTATCGTATCACAGATCATTGCGCATCAGATGTTCACGCAGCGCTCGCTTGAAACTAGCCAGCGAAGGCATGTCCTCACACCCTGCGGAAGGGAATTCCATAGATTCGCTCCGTATACTGCAAATGAATGCAGTCCCGTTTCAGTTCGCGATCCGAAATATCCCTGGACACCCTACTGGAAGTCCTGTACTGTTTTTTTTTTAAAGGGCCGCGAGGTACGGCGGCTGCTCCATACAATAAGCTTAATACACTAACACCGCCGCAAAGTACGCCCTTCTTTCCCTAGTATCCAACCAGCCCAGTTTCTTCCTGTAGGGAGTAGTAATATGTAGCGCACACAAGCATTCTGCAATCTTTGTAGTCGTGTCTGGAGCTCCCCTGACACATCAAGGCACACTACAGAGCAGTAATCTAGGTGAGAACAGCAAGAGCGGCTGCCAGCTGCTTACGCAACACCTCTGTGGTACATGAACGAAAAGACCTTAGTCCATAAAGGGCTCTGTTAACCTAATCAACTTGCGCCTTCCACGTTAATTTAGAGTCCATGACCACACCGAGGTTAGTTACCGTATCGACAAATAGGACAAAGACGCCGTCCTGCACCTCAATACCAGGCAAGTTCAACCCCTGTAGCTGATTAATATTATAATCCGATCCGAAAATTATTGCTTTAGTCTTGCCAGTATTAAGATGCAGAGCATTGTCAGAGGCCCACCCCGACACAGCTCTCGCTACAGCCGACAGACGATCGATACCATCACGAAGATTATCTCTCGTACATTGAGTGTAGGTTTGCAGTCGTCCGCGTATAGCTAGTGCGCAACACTATTCGTCAATAGGTCTTCTGGTCTCTCAGATCTCTTGAAGTCAGTCAGTACGTCTTTGAGATCATTTATGTAAAGACTGAACAGGAGAGGTCCTAGAATAGAGCCCTGTGGGACGCCAAGGTTGGTAGTTAGCCAACTTGATTCGCCGTTAGATGTCGTAACCACTCGCTGGTTACGTCCTGTAATGAATGACTTGACCCAAAGGACTACTACCCTAGAGAAGCCCATCCCGATCAGCTTACGAAGTAGCTTGGAGGGAGATATCGTGTCAAACGCCTTGCTAAAGTCAAAAAGCAGTAAGATGGTCAGTAGTTGTTTGTCATTGTCAATCCCTGTCCTTATATCCTCCGTCAGCTTCAGTAGTGCTGTCTGCGTTGAGTTGTTGCTCCAAAAACCGGTTTGGAATGGGTCGAGAATTTTCTGTTACTCTAGATGTTCTGAGATCTGGTCATGCACTATCTTTTCCAAGACCTTAGAAAGAAAGCTCAGTAGTGCTATTGGACGAAAGTCCGTAACAGCTGATGGAATTGCTTTCTTTTTGAGAGGCACTAAACGAGCCCCCTTCCAGGCCCCAGGAAAGACTCCACTTGATAATGAAGCACTGAACAAAGCTACAAGATGGTGGCCAAGAACTGGCAGAGACCTCGCGATGACACTCTGGGGTGTCCCATCCTCACCCTTTGCCTGTGACGAGAAATGAGCCACTGCCAGCACAACATCCGAGAAGGTAACTTCACGAAAAGTGAAGCCACCCTCGCTGGCTTCCAACACGATATCACTCAGATCTGTCCCACGCTCGAGATCGGATATGGACACACCAGCGAAGTGGGCATTCAGTTCATCCGGAGTAAAACCGTGCAAGTCGTTCTTTGCTTTCGAAACAAGACCAAGATTACGAAATTCGCCCCATATATTTTTATTATTATTAAGTACATCGAAAATTCTGTTTTGTATAAAAGTCTCTCGCGCTAAGGCAGTGCGTTCTTCAGCCTCAGACACAAGAGACTAATATTCCGTCCACAGTTCGTCCCATCATCGTGTGTCGTGTCGTGCTTGTTTATGCCGTCTTTTCAATACATCTCGATGGTTATAAAGGTCTTTGAGCTCTGTGTCAACCCAAGGAGGAAAACCTTTTTTCTTCGGTTTGTATTCTTTTAGTGGAGCAAGTTCGTCAATGACACTCATGATGTTACGACTCAGATGTTCGAGTCGGGTGTCAACTCCGCTGCCCCGTCAATTCACTTTCGACCATTCACAAGAAGCAAGAAGGGTCAGGAGTTCTCCCGTATTAATCGACTTAAAATCCCTGTACGTAAAACTGTTGAGAGTAGGGGGTTCTACAGTTTGAAAGTTAATCTCAACATCAATAATATTATGCTAGTTGGGAACGTCGCTAGCGAATTGGTTGCATTCAGCACTACATTGTCGTCGTCAGTATAGATTACATCAATCCACGTGTGCGAATCACCGACATGGTGTGTCGCATCATGATCTACCAACTTTAAATTCATTTCACAGGCAAGCTCTCGGAAAAACTCGGCATCACGCAAGGCCGATAACATGTTAGCGTTCAGAACCCCCCCTACCCCAGCCTATAAAAGTATATTTTTTGTAATAATAAAAATACTGACCGATGTATTTTAATTAGCTCTATCCAAAAACATCGCCAGATTAAACTGCTCCACCTTATATTTCTAATGAAAAATCAATAAAGATTTGGGAAAAAAAATAAATTATCTTAATTTTGATACAGCCATATCTTTTTAAATAAACAATATTTCAAACTGCTCCAAACTGCTCTACATCCATATAATACTGCTCCATAGTAATTTTTATCGGCTCCGCTATAGTTAACTGCAAAATAAGTAAAATTCATTTTGTCAGAAATGAGCTGAC
The DNA here is from genome assembly GCA_037356405.1 of Nasonia oneida. Lineage (NCBI taxonomy): Eukaryota > Metazoa > Arthropoda > Insecta > Hymenoptera > Pteromalidae > Nasonia > Nasonia oneida. The sequence continues at coordinate 5,571 of JAZHPH010000591.1, read as the reverse complement.
TGAAGCTCGTAGCGCGCAGGCGCGGATCTCCATTCATTGCCGTATTGCCGGGATAAAGTTTAAATTAATGTAAATAATTCATGTGTTACAAACTAAGTTTCTAACGAAATAAATTTTTTTATTATTATTTATTGCTAATGGTGTTTAATGAAAATGTATTTTATTTTAGATTCTGCCTTAGGTGCCACTGTATTAACTATAAGAAGGAGATTTTTAGTCAAATAATCTGTGATAATCTAAGAAATAGCGATGGTAGTTTTAAAATACTAATAGGTAGTGAGAAAGAGTTGATTCTAGCATGCGTGTGAGGTTGCCAGTCAAACGAGTGGGAGAGTTATCTTTCGCACGTGCATCAAATATCGTTTTTCAATTCACGGTGTGTAAACTGCGACTAAAAATTCGTATGACGCGTAAAGCGGCACTTGACACACACTGCATCGAAAAGTATATATTTTCAAGTTTACTAATATCAATACAGTAAAATAAATTTATTCAACTTCAAATTTCCATAACTTAGAGAAGATCCTGATCTAATTATCCGCGCGAATCACTGTTCCAAAAATAAATTTATATTATGTGATATATTGATTATTTATATTATGTGATTAATAAACAAATAAGTATTGTGCTCCAAAACGGTACATGCTCCAAGCTCTAAAAGAAATATATTTATAGGTTATAAGTACTTAGCTTGTGTATTAAGATTGTGGGTTAGCGTCAGTACCTATAGATGGCCCTGGGGGTCACAAATACTCGAAAAAAAGGAAATGTGTGTTCGAGTACTTATGAAACGTAAGGATATTTTTACAAAATCAACAACCATAAAATCATTAAGTACTTGTATTAAGTTACTTGGTTCATTTATTTTCCATCTCAGTTACCTACTAGTGGTTGGCGATATTTATCGATATTTTGAAATATCGATAAAAACAGATGAGAATATCGATAAATTGTATCGATACTTCTCCTAACCGATAATCATAGATATCGATATTACTCCTCCAATATAGAAAAATTGTACGTTCCGATGCTTTAAAATTTTATAGATAGATCGAGAGGCGAGATGCGAAAGGTAGAGACTAGAGACCTCGCACTTCGCAGCTCGGCGCTTGCGCTCTCCTCGTAACTCGCCGTGCTGTCGCTGAACGCCATTGTGATCCCAAACCGCAAGGCCCGCGCACAATGACGGCAATACGACGACATTTATGCCGCACGCGAGATTGCCAGGTGCCCCGGCTTTTGACCGTCATATGCTCAGCATGTGGCCGTCCGATTGCAGCACGGGTGCCGCCAATGTGCCGGCATTTTGCTCGTTCNCCCCCCCCCCCCAATAGCAGGACGTGCCGGGCATTTTAGGGTCACGCGTGACGAGCACGCGTGCTGCAGTTGTGCTGTCATCGTGACGTCATACGTGACAAAAATTTTTCGCCGTCCACCGACGCAGGCACGTTGCCGGCACATCGACAGCATGCGTGCTCGTCACGCGTGACAGCAAAATACCGAACATTTGCGCAGCACGCGTACCGGCGGGACTTAGAAAATTTCAGGCCGATGTTCCTTCAACTTAACGAAACGTTGAATACTCAGCGGATTACATTGTCGAGGCGGTGCAGATTGTTAATGTAGACTATTGTTCATCAATCTAATAACGTTAATTGCCTATTTGCAAGTGTTATTAATTATTATTATATTTTTTCGATTTTACGGCAGACTGCTAGTGTACACCATATACACGAACTCGGCAGTGATTGCTAATATGGTTAAACGTGTTGTCGCAATATCCTGCTGATTGTTTAACAGTATATTGCAATAAACAACTAATTTATACCGATGCTCATAGTACATGAGGATAAACTTTACTATACAAAGTAAGAAGTGTTCGTGGTACAGTGGTAAAGTGACAGCCTACTAATCGGAAGGTCACCGGTTCAAGTCCTGCCGCTGGTCATTTTTTTTTCTTTTCTTTTTTTTCACCTCGTATAGGGACATGCGCTATAGCTTAATTACGGTCTAATTTGCATATTCCATTGATTTTACAGCTATAGAAGAGCGTAATAGAGGGCAAAAACTGAACGAGCAAAATGCCGGCCACATGCTGAGCATATGACGGTCAAAGGCCGGGGCACCTGGCAATCTCGCGTGCGGCATTATATTATTTAACTCTTAATAATAACTAGTGCGATTCACCTCACTCCTAACGTCGCTCGGTTAAAATATATATTGCAATAGTAATAAAATTCAAGTTTTGTTAAGGGGTCCAGCCTGGGTTAAATCCTGCAAAAAAACGAAAAAATATTGGTCTAATAAAAATGTTTTCTTCTCTCGTAAATTAAAATACAAAAAATATCTACTAAAAATATTTACAATATTCACTATTTATACCAAAAAATATCATATATATACAATACAAAATCACTCACCAAAATTCGTGACATTTTACTATATAAATATGTGTTTTTAGTCACTTGCCACGGCTTTAGAAAAGATCCGGACCGTCTTCTTTACTTTACCTGGGCTTAAAATATACCTTAAACATGCCTCCTCAGACCTAATAAAAGACATTTCGAAAAAAAATCTATTAAATGTTGTTAGCAACAAGTACAGTGTGAAAAATATTAATTAAATTTATTAGCTACTTATACAACGTATGGATAATAATACTTAATTAATATTTTTTCAAATGTCTTTCATTAGCTCTGTTATGTTTAAGGTATGTACATTTTAAGGCTGGGTAGAGTAAAGAAGACGGTCCGGATCTTACACAAAGCCGTGGCAAGTGACTAAAAACACTTATTTATATAGTAAAATGTCATGAATTCTGGTCAGTGATTTTGTACGTTATATATATATGATATTTTTTAGTAGAAATAGTGTATATTATAAATATTTATAATAGATGTTATTTGTTTTTTAATTTACGTAGAAAGAAAAAAAATTTATCAGACGAATATTTTTCTGTTTTTTTTTTTGCTGGATTTAACACAGGCTGGATCACTTAAGATCTTTTTTCCTAATGTCAATTCCTAATAGGGGTGAAATTAAAAATTTTAACTAATAAAGATTTTAAGCACGAAAATTACGCATTAATTTATAATAGAAGGTAAAATTTTAAAACTGATAATAAAAAAATATGACAGTCAAAAAAATAAATTTTTAATTCTAAATTCCAAAGAAAAATACTCTAAACTCTTCTTATTTTATATTTCCTAATATTTCAATTTAACATTTTCATTTTAGGAATTGTTGAATTTCTTGATTTCAGTTTTTTAATATTGGCTATTCAAGCTTTAATTTTTTCGAATTTTAATTTTTCTACATTTTTGACGCCAAGTTAAATTGATTATTTAATAACTGAATATCATGAAAATAAATACGCTAAAATTTTAGTAAATAAATAGAAAAATATGATTTATTATTATTATCTAGTAAGCAACATAACATTTTCATATTATTAAAAAAGTTATCTATGCATATAGTTATTTATTACTGGCGAGAACATTGACATGATTTTGTTGTGTATTAAAATTTTATAGTTTCTACATCAATTCGTCACTGTCAATCTGACATTTGTTTAAAAAAAAAGGTGAAAAAATTCAAGCTGCGAATCACTTAAAGCAATAAATTAGTGCAGAAATACCTGATGAAAATGAAAATAAAAAATAAATTATTTGCTGTTGCAATTTATGATACATTTATGATACTATAAATAAAAATTGATATTGATAGGCTGTTTTTTTTTATTTATTTATTTATTCCAGAAAATGTACAAGGTATGAGGTTCATACCTGTAATCCTGCAGAGGTACACGTTGCAGAGGTACCTGTTGGCAGGCCTGGTTACAGAAAGAAAATACAAAAATAATACTTAAAATTAAAACTTAAAACTACTTATATACTGTTATTTATATACATTCACTTAGTTCATTCTAACAAGATTTGTTGCGCACGCGCCAACAATAACAATTTTATAATTCTAGACCTTAACAGATACATTTTATCCACGCTAATAAGTTTCTTATGCGAGTATTTTTCTATATTCAACGCTTTTAGATCACTTGGAAGCTCATTGAAAACATTAATTGCTTACATGAAGCTATTTTTATTACTAATCCTTTTGTTTGTTTTAGGTATAATAATACTTTTGTTTCTCGTAACACTATCTGATGCTAAATATTTGTCTTTCAGATCATTGTAATGTGATTTCAGATATTCTAGGGCGAAAAGTTGTCCTATATTTAATGGATTATCATTCACTAGGAAATTATTTTTATTGACAATTCTTAAGATTTTGTTCTGAAGCTTTTGTAATCTAACTCGACAATTACTATATGCTCCACCCCAAGCTATTATACTATAGCTTATTACGCTATGAAAGAAAGCGTAATAGATCATTGTGAGTGTATCTGTGTGCATGTATTTAGAAATTTTATAAAAAATATATACTAGATATTTAGTTTGATCAATTATATATTGAATATGGCTGTCCGACTTTAGATTACTGTCAAAAACAATCCCTAAATATTTAATATTTTCTACTCTAGTTACATTTTTATCAAAAATTTTTACATTTATTTGAGCTGGAACGCTCCCAACACTACTTCCAAATGTCATGCACACAGTTTTTCCTACATTTAATGACAATTTGTTTACAGCCAGCCACTCAGCTATCACAGATAAAAACTTGTTCATGGTAACTTGGGTTTCTAAACAATCATTTCCAGAGGCTATTATAGCAGTATCGTCAGCATACGAAATTATTGATTCAGTAGGAATCTCCTTTAATATATCGTTAATGTATATAATGAAAAGCAGCGATCCCAAGATCGTTCTTTGAGGGACACCAGTGTTAACTACTAAGCTATCACTCTCAGTACCATCTATTTTGACTACTTGGTGTCTACTACTTAGATAGCTGGATAGGAGATCCAACGCTTGACCCCTGATTCCAATACGATATAATTTTGCAAGTAGTATACTGTAATCAACAGTGCCAAACGCTTTCGCCAAGTCTAGGAAAGTTATTATCGTAGGTTTGCTCTAATCAACATTGTTATACAGTACGTTAATTATATAATTCAGCGCATCTTTAGTACCAATCCCTCTCATGAAGCCAAATTGTTGCTTTGATATAATATTGCACTGTTCAACAAAATCATGTATTCCAGTGTATATAATTCGCTCAAAAATGTTTGCAACATTTGATATGAGAGAGATAGGTCGATAGCTCGTTATTTTGTTTTTTTGCCTGATTTATAGACAGGCACTACTTTGGCCCTTTTTAGGGCATCCGGTCATATCGCTTTTTCAATACACTTAATGAAAGTATGGGTCAGAGGATCTGCTATATAGTTACATAGCAGTTTCAAAGTCTTGGCGTTTATTTTGTCAACTCCCCCATTTTTCAGTTTCAGTGTGTTGATTATGCTTATTATTTCCGCATTACTTGTTGGCTTCATAAAAAGAGGATTCATGGCTGGGAGCTTAAGTTCAGCATTTACTGGTTTAACGATACTTGCACTCACAAAGAAAGGTACCCAACCCGAACTCACCGATTTTGATGATTTTCATATAT
>JAZHPH010000590.1:0-35835 GCA_037356405.1 Nasonia oneida | reverse complement strand
AAACCTTAATAATGGTGAAAGTAAGAGTTCGATCCGGACTACAACCATAAAAAAATTCAATAAGTTAACAACAATTAACAACAATTAACAACAATTAACAATAATTAACAACAATTCAACAGAACGAAGGCCATCAGACCCGTTAACGCTTCACTAACTAAATGTTCAGAGTCTCTCGCGGGCCAGGCTTAATGATTGCACTTCCAGAATACCAGATGGTTCAACTCTTTTTGGGAAAACCACCGAGCACACATCTGGGGCAGATTACGCTGGGGAGTATTATTGAGACTTTGACGGGACCGCCGTTGCCTGTTCTACAGGCAATACACATAATCGAGTGATGTTTCGCTTGAAGAGTCTTGATGCTGTCTTGATTGTTGCTACCCTAGCAATGCCATCACTCCCAGGGTGAACCTCGACGACCACGCCCAGCGGTCATTTTGCGCAAGCTGGATTGTCTTCCCGAGTTATGACGACTGTCCCTACTGTCAGGGTAGCAGTAGAATTCAACCATTTTTGTCGAACTTGGAGTTCGTGAAGATATTCCTTTGCCATCTTTTCCAGAAATCCTGCCTGGCCTTGGAAATGCGTTGATTAAGAGATAGACGATTATCCGGAACTGAAACAAAATCAGGTTCGGGTAAGAGATTGAATGGACGCCCGATTAATAGATGGGCAGGTGTTATAGCTAAATCATCGTTCAAGTTAGCCGAATTCGCGTATGATGGTCTAGAATTTAAGACGGCAGCGATCTCTTTTAACAGGGTATCGAGTTGTTCAAATGTGAGAGTTTGATCTTTCATCACACAATTGAGATGATGTTTGAAATTTAACCGCAGCTTCCCATAATCCACCGAAGTGTGGGGAAAGAGGTGGATTGAAATGCCATTCAATGCGTTCGGTTGCAGCGTAATCCTGAATCGCATCCTTAAATTCGGTTGTCGCATGCAAATCGTAGATGTTTTGGAGTTCGTTGTTCGCTCCTACGAAGTTTGTACCGTTATCAGATCTCATTACTTGCGGTTTGCCGCGAATGCTGATAAATCATCGGAAACTCGCTAAGAAACCCTGAGTAGAGAGATCGGATGTAACTTCTATGTGAACAGCTTTAGAGGCCATACACACAAAAACACAGCCATATGCTTTAAGAAAACTACGACTCCGATCTTTCTTCTCTTTGATTAAGATTGGGCCAAAGAAATCTACGCCTGTTTCGGCGAACGTGGGTTTCAGGCTCCATATTTTATGCGCCACATTGGATTTTTGAAAAGGCCAGAACTTTTTCAAAAGCCCTTGACCAGACGATCATTTTGAGACCTCAAACGTCTTGTTAGGTTAACCCAAATTTTGGGTACACTGATGGTCCGGTTGACGTGAAACGTCCCTTATATATATATATATATATATATATATATATATATATATATATATATGTAAGGGTATTTTTATTGCAAAGATGAGAAAATTTTACAAAAAAAAAAACTATATCCATGTCTATAGTGAAAAATGCTTTCCTGAGGAGCTATGAATTAATTAATTTGTGCTGAAAACCCAAAAATTGCCAAAATTGACATCTTCGGCTCCCTATCATTTTGGTAAAAAGTAATTTAAAAATCTGAAAAAATGTTGGTGCATTGGAAACTGTTTCTGGGACATATTTAGCGTGGGTTAAAGAAGAAAAAATTTGTTGATCCTCGATTTGATAGAGAACCACCCATATATATGACTTTAAAAGTATTTTCATTAAAAATTTAGAAAATGTTACAAAAACAAGGCCTCAAGTCGTTTAAGTGGAAAATGCGTCCCTGAAGAGATACAAATAATTTAAAAAAGGCAAAAAAAAAATGCATAAGGTGCTGTGAAATGCTCACTTTCTTTCGCATTTTGCTATATTAAAAACAAGTAAGGCTAGTTATTATAAAATCAATCGATACCCTTTCTACTAGAATGCAGCGTATAATAAGATATAGCAAACTCAGGATATATAAGTCACAAGACGCTCTCTATAGCACAAAGTATAGCACTATACTTGGCATCGGGATACTATCACATTATCATCAAACAAACCCTAAATACGAAATCAATAGTAATTGACACATCCAATAATTAATTGAATAGATAAGAACAAGGAACGACAACGTAAGGAGAAGTAAGAATAGAAACAAAATTAAATTCGAATGTTGACAAGTAAAATCAGTTAAGAAAATCAATAATAATAGTATACTCACGTAAGACAATAATGATAAATTAGAGCATAAACCTAATAATGTAAAGGCACACTGATATGCACGCACACATTATGATTCTACGACAAGAGACCAAGCGAAGCACACCGATATTCAAGCATACATTGCGGTTCTACAGCAGAGGCACAAGACCAAGTGCAGGAAACTAAGCAGAACACACCGATTCTAAAACCAAGCCACTACAAAATATAACGAACACAGCACAGCACTTGTAGAGGGAAAAATAAGAAGCCTACTGTACATTATGGACCCCGCATAATAGAAGGCGATGCACGTGCAATAAATGGGAAAACCCACAGAGTGCGCAACGCTATCGGTAAGTGACACATAATTTACGTGCTCTGGAAGCTCGAGAAGCCATTAAAGAGGACACCGCGCATGCCGGCTCAAACGCATAGAGGAGCTTCTATAAGCCTGCAGATAAAAAAAGTAAATCAGAGGCGAGTTTGACAGGATAAGAGCACAAGGAGACTTGATGTACTGGAGGAGAGGATTTTTACTCTGGTTTTCTGATTGGCCCTCCCTGCAATGTCTCACACATCAAAAGCTCCAAATAAGGCAAGAAGCTGCATCTAGGCCTCCTAATCGGCCAAACATACACCCCACTGAAGAGACGAAAAATCGGAGATCACCTCTTCTAGAAGTGCATAAAAGAGCCCAGCAACAGGTCCGCGGACTACCAGTGTGTCTTTAACAATTGTACTTCAATTGTCCGCGGACTACCAGTGTGTCTTTAACATTGTCTTTAACAATCCGGACCAATACGTCGCGCCGGACTTACTTTTATGTGTAACTTCTGTCGGGACTTAAAATATTTTCGACATTTCGGGAACTTAGAATATTTCTGATCGTACAAAAACTTAGAAAAATTTTAATCGTGTAACATTTACAATATTGTCAACTCTATCGGACTTAGCATACTTACGTTGTTGTTCGTCATGTTCGAAAAACCGAAATTATTAATAAGACTTTAGATACTTGCGAGTGAGTGTTATTTTCGAGTTGTTAAAATTTGAATAAAGTAAGGAAGAACAAAATTGCAAGTGTGTTCTTAACCTGGAAACTCCTGATTTCTTGCGAACCAATCTACCCTCGTATTCACTCCGCTTTGAAAGCCCCACTGAAAGGACAGGCTGGTAGCAGAGCTGGCAGCAGCAGCAATAAAATAAAAGGTAAGTGACTCTCACTTAAACAGGCTACACGCCTTAATCGTACTCTTATTCTCTCTTTCTCTCTTATAATTAGAAGCATAAAGTAGACCGTCATATTTGCGATACTGACATTACGAATAGAGTAACGTCCAATCTATAAACTACTAGGAAAGTAGCTAAATCGGCATTAAAGTGTTTAAAATAAGTTAGGGTGTGTAATCAAATTTAGTGCGATTCCAAAAGAAACTCCGGTGGCTACTGGAAGCTTTTTTTATAGCTAGATCGCAAAGGTAGTTAGGCACCGACGGCGCTTAGACTTCGTACTTCGACGCTTTGTCCTCGTCCGCGCTTATGAAAGTCAATCAACCCGTAGAGTTACTGTTTGGTGACAACTCTCAACAGTTTAGGACATAACAGTGCCCTAAATATCAACTTTGACCAGTTATAACTCGAAGCATCGTAAAGAGATCGCGCTGAAAAATATTTTGAAAGTCAGGTACACATTGTAGAACATATGTATACATTTTAGGCCAACTTCACCGTGACCTATTATACTTTGAATTAGTTTTTTTATCCCAATTGCATTTTTTGTTTCATTGAGTTTTTCTTTGATATGCTGTTGATGCTTTTTTATAAGCATCGGACTTTATAGATTTCAATGAGATCTTTCTAGTGACTGTAATATTATGATATTTCCGATTCTTTTTTTCTGTTCGGTTCTAAATTTCGGTAATACATAGTTAAGTTAATAAAGAGTTATATTTTTAAACTGATTTCAAAACTCTTATATGCGTTAATTGTATGACTACGAATAAAGTTTCCAAAGCCACATTTTAATTTGGAGTCGGCCTCGTATTCTTCATAAAATGGAAATCTAGGGTAATACAAACTTGGGCACACTAAGGTTTGGGTAGAATATTTGGCCTTCTGCTGCTGGGCCACTTAGAATTAACAGGTTGTTTTGATTTCTATATAAAATTCTTCTGATAGTATTTAAGTTCTGGTGCATAAATGATGTCGCATTTCAAGTATCGAGGCAACGGGAGTAATTCTATAGGTGCTGTATAGTAATAATTTCATGCGGATTTTTGGTATACAAAACTAAGAAAATTAGTCTTTTCGTTGAATAAGTACGTTTGCTCTAGCAGCAGCGACCATCGAGATAAAAAATTTACAAAAAAGGTACTCGTGCCACCGCTAGTGCATCGCCCATCAAGTTGTGTCTAAGCTCCGAGCTTTATGATGTATCTAGAGTCAATAAATATAAGCATATACTTTAACATAACGATCATTTGCCACATTAATAGAAGTTATGATAGAGAAATTTATTGTTATTTTGATTAGGACAAAAAGAGCGTCCGTGGCTCACAATGAGTAACTGCCCAGATGGGTTACTGCCACACAGAGGTAGTGGAAGACCCCGACTTACTAGGCCAAGAGTCCGTAAGTGGTAATCGGAAGAAAAGAAAAACAAAAAAAAATCAGGACAATGCTGTCAATACTTACAACTCTGCAGTGAAAAAAATTCAATGCAGTATTCTGGTTTTATAAATTTTTCATCACTATTATCTTTTATGCGTGTGTTTAGAAGATCATTTAAGAAATTATTATTTGATAACTAACAATTTGATTGCTTCATCACTCCTCTATAGTTTAAATTAAGTCAATCTTTGCAAAAAGTCACTCAGTTTTGCCTCTGAGTAGAGTGATTTTTCACTTTTCCAGATTGAGAGAGCTAGTCAGTTAATCTAATTTAATAATGATTTCATGACTTAAAGGAGAAATTGGAATCACGTTAAATATGCATACGCAAATTTACGGATATATGAAGATGGAAACAGAGCTTATAGTTGCCAACATTTTACCTTGTAATAGGCGGGTTTTAATTAACTATTCTATCCCAGTACCATTTTTCAAGGTTATTAAAGTTGGTTTTATTACTATATTGCTTAACTGAATAACTTGAATAGTGGTCGACAAAATAATCCATGAAAATATACTAAAATTTTTTATACGATTAAATTTCTATTCGAGCAAATGTATTCAATCAAAATTTTGTCGATTAAGGGGACAAAACACTTTTAAATCCTGAAAAAAAGAATTATCGGTAAAAATGACAATGACAATGAATTTTTTTCTTTTTTTCGCTTATGATGCCACCTTTCTGGATATAAAACATTTTCTAAACATTCAAATTGAAATCCCTGCATTCATACCAAAACTGCAAATGTACAAAGTATCCTCCTTGAATCTGAGCCCAAAAGAACTATTTGTACACTTTGAATCCTACGGACAGTAAAAAAATTCACAAAACATTGCACTGAGTGCCTCAATGGGCTAGCAGGGATAATTAAGGTTTTGTCATTTTCACTCAATTATTTTTTTCAGTATTTAAAGGTGTTGTGTCCCCTTAAATGCTTTTGATCAACTTTCTGGATACCCACAGGACCCGTCTGCGGCTTGTACTGCAAACTCTTTACTAGATGTAAAAAAACTCACTTTACGTCCTTGGTACACAATATATTATGTCAGTTATCCATGCTCTCGCTAACTAATTGTTTAATATTTTTACAAAAAAATTGCAGTCGATACAGAGTTGATATTATTTGCACAATAACACACTATAACGACGCAATCCTGCAGAGGAAAACAATATTTTCTGTTCACATGTTCGGATTAACAATACTAAAAATACATGAGTACTGGCTAGTTATTGTTGTTTCTTCAGCAATAACATCCAGTCATACAACATACTTTACAATCTCCATTCATGCTTAAGGATAACATGAAACGATGTCAGACTTCCAGACACAGTTCATACCACCCTTCTCATTCATACAAACGTAGGTTGGGTTACAAGAATCCTTAGGCTCTCTTCGTCCCAACTCTGATGACAATAAATATTATTTTCTAATAAAAAAAAATTAACAGTGACATATAATCCTTTGAATATTAATATATAAAAATTTTGTTAACATTTTCTTAATTATTAGTAAGTGATCCTATGATTTGGTCTTTTATACGAGTAATGCTACGACGACATTAAAGATCTCATTAAATAGGATTATATTGCACAATTTTTTAGATTCTATGTTTTTGTATTGTAATTTAGAATTAGTTTTTTTTAAGAGTTTGATTGCAGTCGTAATCTTTAAGGAGAGATTTCAAATAAATATGATATTTAATAAAAAATATTTGCTCATATAATATAATATCACAAATTATTATCTATGTTATAGAAGAAGAGTGGAATGCAGATAGCAAGGCTCGATATTCTTCTGAAATTAGTAAGTGTATTTGAACTGCATTAAAAAGTGTAATATCTTTTCTTACATAATATTAAAATTCTTGATTTTGGATAACAATGCCTTCTATAAACATCCCTATATTTTGTGAAAATATTCTGCAAAACTTATTTTTCAACGTTGATTGTAATTTTTGCATATTAACACATGGATTTATCTTAGAAATGTAATTTTTAAATAATTAGTTTTCGCAAACATTAACAATAAACATCAGCAAAGTAGTGTATGTACTTACGTACAAACATACATGATTCTTATGCAAATGGGCGACAACTGAAGGAAGCTGTATATATTTGTAAGTGGTTATTGGGGTCGCTGATTATAAATCTGGCATAAGTTTGGCAAAATTAATTTGTTTAAACAATTTGTTAAAACAATTTATTGCAAAAATATTTTTTTATTCAAAACTACTTTAGTTTAGTCTAGTTTTGCACTGGATACTTTATTGCCCGTATATGTGCAGCAGCATTTATCACCGCACCAGTAGTACTGCGCTTGGCCGCTAGGCGGTGACGACACCAATTTTCGTATCCGTCAGCGAAGTAGCGTCCTGAAAGGCATATAATAATGCACTAATCCATGAATTTTTACGGTACTTTTTTGTGTTAAAAATTTGCCGTGTTAGAGATCACGTTTGGGTGGCAGGCTAACGGTTAAATATTATTATAAATAAGCATTGAAATTAGACTTCAAAACTAGAATAAATATTAGGAGTTTTCAGCGATTATCGTTTCAAACAATTTTTCATCAGCCGTTTTCACGGCTACTAATTGCATAGATAATTTTCACGATCATTATCAGTCGTTCTCACGACTACTTCTCCAGCGATAATCCTTGCAAATAGTTTTTCATCAGCCGTTTTCACGGCTACTGTTTGCATGGATAATTTTTACGGTCTTTTTCAAACAGACATTTTCACGACTACTCCGGCGATTATTGTTGCAAACAGTTTCTTATCAGACGTTTTCACGGCTACTGTTTTCATATATAGTTTTTAGGTTAATTTTTGAGCAGTCATCAAGTGAAACCTAACAATCAATACTTTTTTTATTCAAAACGGTATATTGTGTGATATACTGTTGAAATTGGACAATAAAAGTAGAAGTGTAAATTGCTTGATTGATTATATTAAAGCGCAACATGAACTCAGCGATGAGGAATCAAGCATCGTAAAAAAAACTTGAGAATTCTTTTATGGTCACTTACGAGTCAAAACTGTCTGCTGTACTTTATAAAGAACACATATTTAGGAAAAAATATGTATCTTGGATAACAGATAACTTTGTTGTGAATTTTGATAACAACCTGAAGCGTGGAAGACCTGTCTCTGATAGTTTTGAAGGCAGTTCGAGATCTACGAAATACAGAATAATACAGTCTATTACTAGTAGCTTTTCTCAGGAAGAAATAAAAAAAGGTTTTTATAAAAATTTACGAGATTCTGGCAAAAAGCATTGAATTAAACAAATTAAAGATCTTTTGAGCGATCCCAATTGTTCTATGAATAATAATAAGTTTCAGAGGAAATAATTCCTTTCACTGAAGATGAAGCAATAACTCTGATTAAAGATGCAGAATTGTCGAAGTGGCAGTATGATACTATTCGCAAACAGGTAAAAGGAAAAAATGTTGATTTTTTCATACCTTATAAACAACTTTTTTCAGCAAAAGAAAATCGTTATCCTATATCTTCTAGTCTTTCCATATCTGAAAAAGGTGGTAGCGTTGATTTACAACAACTGTTGAATCATACATCCAAACGTCTCCTACAGATACCAGATATTTTATCTGATTTCAAAACTAGCGAGACTGAATACTCTCTAGTTTTGACTAGTAAATGGGGAAAGTATTTTCATGATGTGTATGGTACCACTTATCTTAGAAGTCAATACTTCAGATGGTGCAACAGTAATTTGGCGTAATTCTCAACCTGGTTCAACTAGGCATTGCCGGCCAATCAGTTTTGTGTATGCCAAGGAAATCAGTGAGAAATCAGTGGCTGATGTTAATGCTATGAAAACTAAGATCGAGTCACTATTGCCTTCAATTGTAAATACAGATATAAATCAATTCATAATACACCACTCATTGAAACTAACAATGATAGATGGAAAAGTATGCCAAGCAATAACAGGTTCTCCTTCTTGTGCAACGTGTTGCGTTTGCGAAGCAAAACCTTCACAAATGAACGATTTGTATAAATTGGCTGAAAGAACCGAAAATGAAGAAAATTTTGAGTATGGCCTTTCATCTTTACGTGCAAAAATACGATCTATGGAAAACATACTCCACATAACATACCATTTGGATTTTTGTAAGTGGCAGGCAACATCAGATCAGCAAAAAAAAAAAAAATCAATGCCAAGAAAGAAAGGTTAGAATTTAACACCGATTCAGACAAGAAACAGGCCTCATCGTAGATTATCCACAACAAGGATCGGGTAATTCTAACGATGGTAATACTGCTAGGAAACTTTTACGTGACCCTGCACTGACAGCTAAAATTACAGGTGTTAATGAAAGTTTAATTACAAGATACAGTGTAATACTACAAGCTCTCGCTTCTGGATCTAAAATAGACTTCGACAAATTTGACGATTATGCAAAAAAAACTGCTAATTTATATGTATCTTTGTATGATTGGTTCAACATGCCTGCATCTGTGCATAAAATTCTCCTCCATGGTGCGAACATTATAAATCACTTTCTCATTTCAATTGGCATTTTATCCAAAGAAGCTCACAAGAATCGCGGATTTGAAATACTATCGTCAATTTAATACTCGAAAATGTGGTAGAATCTACACAAATATAGATCTATTGCATAAATTATTAATATCTTCTGATCCTTATATATCTAGTTTAAGGCACAAGGCAAAAAATATAAAGCTTGATGTTGATGATGCTGTTAAGAACTTATCAATTTTCACTTGAAATGAAGTGATACAATTTTAAAATTGCTCAGCTTAAGGTATATGGGTTTGAGGTTAAAGGTTACGGTTAACACTTTTTTATAATTTTCTATAATTGCAAATTGCATACCTTGGAGTAGTGAATTTAAAAAAAACAATTAATTGTTTAAACAAATCAATTTTGCAAAACCAATACCAGATTCATAATCAGCGACCCCAATAACCACTTACAAATATGTATAGCATTCTTCAGTAGTCGCCCATTTGCTTATGGCCATTAATGCCTTTAGGTTTATGGGTTTATTGTTTAACTTAGATTTTTAATTAATTATTATAACATTTTTTTAAAAATCTGGCCTTATGGGTCCTTTAGAATTTTAATAAACTTCAATAAAAAAAACCGCTGCCAATTCATTGGCATGTAGCTTCCTCCAACTAAATTTATAAGTCCAATAAATAAAATATTGTTTTAATATATCTATATATCTGCTTGCTAATGTATGAGGCGATTTTTGATACACAATTTAATAAAAGTTTTGGATAGTTCATTGTCCAAAAGTTTGCAGACCCCTCTATTTTCTTATTATAGAATACGAACGCTGTCTTTAATTTTTTTTCACAGAAATTCACGCATGTTTACATGTGTTCCTAACCAACCTAACCATCAAAACAGCAGGTTATTCATTGGATAGGTCGCTCGCGCAATTTTCAAGAAAACGATTTACATTTTAGCTCTTTAGTTGGAAACCGCTTGATGGAATCGTTTAAAATTTTAACATCAGATAGCTTTTTTTTATAGTAAATCACCAAATAAAATTTTGAAGCATTTGACTACATTGTTTTAGAGATATAAGAAATCAAAAACTTTTCATCGAAAATTGAAACCTTGATATCTTACGAACCATAGGGGGTTGAAAGCTGTGCAATAAACTTAGTCAAAACACATAAAATATCTACTTTTTTCCGAAATCTCAAGTGCAATAAGGCCTTTTTGCGTCCGTAATCGAGGCACAAAAAAACTCATTTTTTTCAGTTTTCGATTTATTACTGAAAAAATAAGTTGTCAAATCATTTAATGAGGTATAGTTTGACACGTGACCCATTGACATAATTTTTTTCGCTAAGTTATGACGTTTAGTTTCAGAGATATGAATTTAAAAAAAAATCGCCTTTTTCATTTTATCTGCCGAACAAAGCGGACAATCCCGAGCACCAAACGAGGAAAAGTAGGTAATTTTATTCTCTTTCAAATGCATTATAGCTTAATTGTTTGTAACAATGGGATGATTGATAAAAACGCAAAATAGTGTTTTTTAAAAATCAAAAAATGGCCATAAAAAAATATAGTTAAGAAATTAAAATATAACTGTTTTTCCCGAATTCAGATTCCAAAAATATATATGGGTGATTCTCTGTGAGATCAGCCGGCCAACATTTTTTTCTTCTGCAACCCGCGGTAAATATGTTCTAAAATATATATGTGTTATACGTACCCTATAAGCCATATAAACCTTAAAATCAGGATTTGAGAGGGTTCGATCATTCGGATCCTGACCAAATAATTCCTGGAGATACCGTTTTTTAGTCCCAAAGTACTTGTACAAGTGCCGTAATATCACAAGCATAAGCCTCTATGCTAAAAATCAATTTAGCAGTCTATAATGCTAAAATATGATTTAAATACCACTATATGCCTAACAACAATATGTTTATGGGCAACGCTCACCACCAACAGATTTATAGAGTTAGTTTGCATAAAAAGAAAGACATTTTTGCAGTAAAAAGTTGATATTGCATGGGTATTCCTTACTAGAAATATGCATCTTTTTAATAACCTATTAAAATTCAGTTTTCCGATAATATATAATTGACAATTCATTGCTTGCACTGGATAATTAGCAAAGAAATCATAAAACTTTGATCTCTTGCATTACTAAGATACATACTTATGTCACAGAACAGAGTAAATAAATTATATATACTTTCAAAAATAACCTAATAATTTTTAAATCTCCTACAATACCATTATTAATTATATGATTTTTATTCTTATATTTGGCCAGAGAAAATTTACTTAAGAAACAAGATATAATGTTATCTAAACCTTTATTAGTTAGTTAGTTTAGAGAGAGGAAGACAGAGAGAGAGAGAGAGAGAGAGAGAGAGAGAGAGAGAAAAACAAAGCTTTATTGAACCGACTATTTCCTAATTCTTTATGGAAGTCACTCGGCCTTATTCGCTCAGACTCAGATATAACGTAAGTTTGTATAGATCCACCTCTTATAGATTGCTCATAATCTTTAATAGATAGTGAAAAATATCGATAAAAAATAATATGAATTTTAAAAGCGTTGTTATTAGTTATCATTTGTAATATTTTCTTCAATATATTTTTGAATGTTTGAGGAATATCTCGCATGCAATGCAATAATAGTATATTACGACACTAGTGCGGTAAAGTAATGCGAGCGAAGCGAGGGCGATAACGTTCCCACTAGGGTGAAATCCCTTTACCCCCCTAGTATCGTACAATATACAATGACACAATGTTCGTAAACTTAAATTTAGCGAGTGCTGGGAGGCTGCGGAGAAGAAGTTGCAAGAGCAACTCTTCGCAATAAGCAGCAACCTAGTTAAGATGCGGGCGCAGACAACTGTCCAAAAGAATATTAGTCGCGTGGTGACGGACGGTATGAATAAGATTGGTGAGGCAGTGGACGTTGCGATACGTGAGCTCCAACGTATGAGGCTACTGCGACAAATGACGTCAACTGAAGGACTGCGGACTGACAAAGAAACGGGGACACCGCAAGTAAAAAGAAAAGCGGGCAGACAAACCCCGACTCCTGAACTGGGAATCCTAGACCAACAGAGGAACCTAGCAAAGGATACTTGGGGAACTGTGACAAACCGAAAAAGGATAAAAGCGACTACAGGACCAGAAACGAACACAAACGAGAAACCACAGACGAAGACTAAAGAGCCCAAAGCGCGCAAGACAGACCGACCAAACCTGAAACCCAGGCGAGGTGCGATTCTGATTAAGCCAGCCGAGGGCAAGACATACTCGGACGTCATACGGTCTCTACGACAGAACGTGAACCCGACGGACAGCAAAGTGGATGTTAGAGCGATACGAAAGACCAAAGACGGATCGGTACTTCTACAGCTCGACCAAGAACAAGAACGACAGGCCTTCCAACAGACCCTACAAACTGTACTGGGACAGAGTGCGACAGTAAAGGACATGACGCTGGAATTTATGGACCTAGACTGCGTCACAACAACAAACACTGTCTGTGAGTTTGATGCGAAGGAGGCTACGGATCTGCCCAAGAAAGGCCGAATTAAAATCGGGTGGATTAACTGCCGGATACGACCCAAGTTCCGGGTTCAGAGGTGTTACAAGTGCCTTGGTTACGGACACGTGAGAGTTGACTGCAAAGGACCGGACAGACGCGACTGCTGCTGGAAATGCGGCCAAAAGGGGCATGTGCGCAAGGCGTGTAAAAGCACGCCCTCCTGTTTCCTCTACGTGGGGCGAGCCAATCAAGATCTGGCTCACGTGCCTGGCACGGCCTCGTGTGCAGTGTTTAAAGCAGCACTGACGGAGCACAAGACGAAACAGACAAAATGGACCTGACAATACTCCAATGCAACCTGAACAGGAGCAGCGTGGCACACGCGTTGCTCCCACAAATTGCGGCGGAAACGGACGGGGACGTGCTCGTAATAAGCGAGCAATACAGAAATCTCCCCGAACCGACGTGGATCGCTAGCAGCACGAACACGGCGGCGGTATGGGTACGAGGGATAAACGCGTCGCGGATCACAGACAGCGGGTCCGGAGAAGACTATGTTTGGGTGAGGGTCGGTACTGTCACCATTGTCAGTGTCTACCTTTCCCCGAATAACAGCGCAAGCGAATATGCAGAAAAGCTCGAAGTCTTGGAAGACGTCGTTAGAGACCTCTCTGGCGACGTGATCGTGGTGGCCGATTTCAACGCGAGAGCGATCGAATGGGGTATGCCAGCAACGAACAGACGAGGACGACTAATACTGCAAATGGCCGCCCGACTGGAACTGGAAGTAATAAATGATGGAAACGTGACCACGTACAGACGACCCGGCTTTGGTAACTCCATACCAGATATTACCCTAGCCAAAGACAGTATGCTGACAAGGTTGAGGGGATGGAGAGTGATCGAGGACTACACGGCCAGTGATCACCAGTACATTGTCTTCAGCTTGACCAATGACACGGCGGCGAGGCGAAAACAAAACAGACGGACTACACGATGGGACGTGGGACGGATAAACAGGGTCGAGCTCGCGAAACAACTGCGGAACGTAGCGATACCTTCTGCAGATCCGTCCCAAGGGCAAACAGACCGAGTCGTGGCTGAACGGAGTGCTAAGGATCTGGAAAAGTATCTGCAGTGTATCTGTAAAGCTACGATGCCACGGAAACAACACAGACAGGACAAATGGCAGACTTACTGGTGCACGCAAGAGATAGCTGAAATCAGAAGTGAATGCCACCGACTACGAAGACAGTCAAAAGACGTAAGGAACAGGGACGAAAGAGACGCTCTTTCGCAGCAACACAAGCTTGCGAGGAAACTACTCAGACACACGATAAACGCCACAAAACGACAGTGCTGGAGACGACTGGAGGACGAAGTAGATTCGGACCCCTGGGGGCAGGGCAACAAGATTGTTACCCGCAAACTTGGCGCCTGGAATCCCCCGGAGACGAAAGACGCGGACACCAAGGAGAGGATTGTTGACGGTCTTTTTCCATCCCACCCAGGCAGAACTGACGACACGGACGAGGACAGCGCAATGGAGTGCCCACTTTTCACTGTGGCGGAGCTCGAGAGTGCTGCAGCCAAGCTAAAGCCTCGGAAAGCCCCGGGGCCTGACGGCGTGCCTGGTGAGCTGCTGCGGATCATCGTCGCCGAACAGCCCGATGCACTGCTGCAACTCTACAACGGCTGCCTGATGGCGGGAGTGTTTGGGGGTCCCTGGAAGAGCGCGCGGCTGGTCCTTATCGCTAAAGGTAAGGGGGATCCCGCTTCGTCGTCCTTCTATAGACCTCTAAGCCTTCTTAACACACCGGGAAAATTGTACGAGCTATTGCTGGAACCGAGACTGTTGCAGGTGGTGGAGGCCGCCGGAGACCTTTCGGACCGACAGCATGGATTTAGACGAGGACGCTCAACAATTGGAGCAATAACGGACGTAGTACAGATCGTAAACAAGACAAATGACATATGTCATGGAGCCAGGCCAATGGTACTCTTGGCAACACTCGACGTACGCAACGCTTTCAACTCTGCGAGGTGGACAGATATTCTGGGGGCTCTGGAGACAACCTTCCGGGTGCCTGCCTACCTCGTGCGAGTTGTGAGGGATTATCTACGGGACCGTTACCTGACGTATGAGATAACGGACGGTACACGACGGAGACAGCTGACGGCAGGAGTAGCACAGGGCTCAATCCTGGGTCCAGACTTCTGAAACATACTATACGATGGATTACTAAGACTGGACATGCCGGACGACACGTGCCTCGTCGCATACGAGACGACGTGGCGGCTGTAATCACAGCGCGTAACACCCATTTGGCGCAGCTAAAACTGAACCAGGTGATGAGATGTGTAAATACGTGGATGACGGACCACGGACTGCAACTCGCATTACAAAAGACTGAGTTACTGTTACTCACAAGAAAACGGATTGACACGATTATACCTATGAACGTGGACACGGAACAAATGATGACCAGAAACGATGTCAAGTACCTAGGGGTGACCCTGGACACGAAACTGACTAAGGCAGCACACATGACAAAGGCCCTGAGTAAACTCATGGCCAATACGCGAGGACCGAAACCGAGTATACGGCGACTACTTATGAGCGTCACCCACTCGATCATGCTCTACGGAGCGGAGGTATGGGCGGACGCGTTGAGAGTCAAAAAGCGGACGAAGGCTCTGACGAGCGTACAACGGACTGGGGCGTTAAGGATCGCGTGTGCGTATCGGACCGTATCCGAAAACGCGATATTCGTGATAGCGGGCGTGATCCCGATCGACCTTCTTGCGCGCGAGCGGAAACGGCTATACGTACGAAGCTCGAACGTAGGGAGGGCAGACCCTGTGACAGAGGAACGTACCAAGACGATCGAAGACTGGCAGACAAGATGGACTACGAACGGACAAGGTACACACAGATTAATACCAGAGGTCGGACCCTGGAAGGACAGAAAGCACGGCGAGGTAGACTTCTATCTTACCCAATTTTTGTCTGGCCACGGGTACTTCCGAAAGTATCTTTATAGGATGAATAAAGTAACAGGACCGGAGTGTACATACTGTGGACAGGCTTGGGACGACGCAGTGACAGGCTTGGGAACACACATTCTTCGTGTGCGACCGTTGGACTGAGAAACGACAGCGACTGGATACACTACTTGGCACGACGATCACGCCAGACAACGTGACGGTACTGGTGACAACCAACGCAGATGCTTGGACAAACATTGCGTGATACGTTGGTAGTATATTAAGAGGTAAGAAAGCAGATGGATGTCTGGATAACTGAGTGATAGAGAGAGTGAAAGCGTACAATAGTAGTAATGAATGATCGGAAATGAGGAATGATTGCGTAATGGAAGCGCAAAAGACAGCGGCCCAGTTCGTAGTAATGTGATAAACGGATCCGGGCTGACGTTGGGCTTACAGGGAGATATGTGTTTAGTGGGTAGGGGTGGCCGCCGCCGCCGAGTCCCACACTTGGTGCTCTCGCAAGGGAGCACCAGCTAGTCCGTTACTCGGATTCACAGCCTCCTACCAGAAAAAAAAATAATAATATTAATAATAATAATAATAATAATAATAATAAAATTCTTTATTATTATTGTGTTACGTTATAAATACAATAGCGCCAGATCTTTGTATTACACCACGACGTCGTATGCGTACTTTTGCAAAATTATTTAACGCGTCCGCGGCCATTTTGTTTTTCTTTTAACTACAAACTATGCTTTTATAAAATTGCATCGTGCATTGAATTAAGTAGATACATTAAAAATCGATAAAAATATAAGAAGAAATGCAGATGATACCAGTTGGCTTATTCACGAAATTCAGCAACTTTAGGTTAATTTTTTCGATACCTGTTCCCCACCTAGACTTCTGCCATTTTTTTACTGCTTAATAATGATGTAAGGAATCTCTAATCAAAATGGCAGAATCTAACCTGATGACGTCACTTTACATAAATATTTTGAAACTTACGGCACCTCTGCCGCCATTTTGTTCCCCACCTACGCTTCTGCGATTTTTTTTTTAAGTTTTTCTTGTTTCAAGGAATGCTTGTGTACATTTTCAAGCGTATATCAGATGATAATGGTGGTTCGTGAAATTTACTTGTTTGATTGCACGCCCACGCATACATATCCCACTAGGACTTCTGCCGAGCGGGCTATCGACTCTTGGATCCTTATCAAATCTATATCAAAAGAGAACAGGCTTAAACCTTATCACGACCGTTTTTAGATGGCCAGCTCTTGGACTGTAGACATTTATAACACCTGAGCGGCTTGTTTTTTTTTTGGTTAGCCACCCGGATCCTACAGTTGACCCATCCTATTCTGATCTTCTGTAGCTTAGTGTTCTTAGCCGCTATCTGAACTGGTACCCGTATCACTGCAATCTGCGTGTCACCATACGTCTTTCGCAGATATCTAATCGTATAGACTTCTATGATGTTCTCTTCGCTAATTTCCTTCTGTAGTGCTTCTAGTACCTCCTCTTTTGAGGTAAGCATGTCCAGATCTCTTACTTCAATGGTTTCTTCTTCCTGGAGTGCTTTTATTGTGGCGCCTTCCACTAGTACCGCTTTATCTGCTTCTTGGAAGTCCGAGGTTTTGACTTCTCTTGTGCATTTAAGCTCTATCAGAAGATCGCCTGCAACTGTTCTGCATATTTTATTTACGCTATTCCCTAGTGTGTTAAGTGACGGAGCTGCTTTCATTTTGGACAAAATGTTTGCATAGCTCTTTCCTACTGCAGTCTTGATGACATCTTCCGAACGGAAGAGCCCCAGGAGGGTGGCATTTCTGCCAGGGCAGTTGGGTGAACCCTGAGATTTCGGTAGCCTCGGTATACCCCCCACGAGAGGAAGGGGGAAGGATCAGCTATGTTCCGAGCTGTAGTTAGTCTAGTGTTTGAAGGACCACTACACGGGTGGTGAAGATCAAAACTAGTATACCCAGGCCCTTGTAAGCTAGTAGGGCTCTAACTAGCTGCTTGGGACTCTAGCCCTGGGAACGCTCCGGCGTACTGTATGGTTGGCCAATGCCAAAAACGTGTGGGACGTTTAGAACGTGGTAGCATGCTTAGTACGCTGCGGCGGAAACGTTTGAGAACTCTCTACTGGGGAGGATAAACTCAGTACCACGGGGTCGGGGAGCCGCAGGACAGGCGTCCTGTCCCGACAGGGTAAAGGACTCGTGGTGGCAGTGGTTGCCCGCATGCTGGGCAGAGAGTTTATTTTGTGATGTGTGAGTTGCAGTGCACAACTCGGGTATTGACCTGCAGAGTCATGAGGGATTAGATGGGTCCCGCCGCCCATCCGAGCGACAGGATGACTTTCCCACTTAATGTCACCAGGCATCGGTAGGCCGTCGAATGTAAACGCGTGCATTCTTTGGTCGAGTTGGCCGAGCGTATCTCGTCCCCATGCCCCATGGGGGGCCGTGTGGGGAAGCTCAATGCATAGCACACATGTTAAAAACTTGGAGTAATGCAGCCTTGATGATTGAAGCATCTGGTCTGGGAGGTCTTGCCCGCTTCTGTCCATTCTTGCTGACCCTGTTCTGGGTTGTAACGCCAGAGACACTTTTATCCTCTTTGCTTGCCTTTTTCTCCTTTTTCTTTGACTTTCTTGTGACGACTTCCCGCTACGCTGTCTTTTGAGGTTGATTATCCACTCCTTTGTTTCCTTCATTTCTATCATGTGACGTAGTTGGAGCTTCTTCTGTTGTACTCGCTTTTCGAGAACTGTGTGTGTGTATACGTATGTATGGATGTATGTATGTTGACTTAATTCTGGAACCGAGTGACAGATTGTAATAAAATTGGACATGCATATATGTTTACTGATTTTTAATTTAGGTACATTTTATTTCACGATTCTAACCATTGTATGACCATTTTATGGTCTTTTTATGGTCATTTCATATCCATTTTTAGATTTAAAAAAAATTATTTTTGTTTTTTTTTTTAACTAAATAGTCAAGAGTTTTGAAATAATTATGATAATAGAAAATAGATAATATCTACTTCCTGTAAAAATGTTAAGCTATTTTGACAAAAGCCGTTCTGTTTTAGTTGACGTTCACCTTTTACCTTTTAAAAATGCAAAAAATGCTTAGATCACCTACAACACAATGTATAGTTCCAATAGATAAAATATTGTTCAAATATACAGTATATTAATGATTTTTAAAATACTTTTAACCTTAATTATTTTACTAAAGCAGCACCCGTCACAATATCAAATCATACAATTTTAATAAAAAAATTCAAACCTCAATATTTTAAATACCATAGGGTCCTCATAACCTCATGAAATCATGAATTTTCCCAAAACATTATGAACTTTAGTTAGCGAGTTATAAGATTTAACAAAAATAGTAATTTTTAGTTATACAGGGTATACAGGGTGAGAGACAAAAAAAATTGGAATCTATAATAGAATACGTTTTAAACTAATTGGTTTCATAAGCTGCAAAAGAACTTAGCCGAAGTAAGCAAATGATCTACATTTTCCAAAAATTTAAACTTAATTAAAGTCTCTTTACTTCCGTAATCGTACGACATCAACACTTTTTTTTGGTTTTCGAATTTAGCTCGAAAACTAGTCACCAAAATGTTTTGAAATTTTTTCAGCAAATTCATATTATCGTTTTTAATTGTCATACATTTTTTTGAAACGTTTGACGATTTAGTTTTAGAGATATTTGTTTTTTTTCAAAATCACCTTATTTATTTATGATTGAACGGAACGGACAATCTGGAAAATTTTGCGGGATAAACTAGGTAATTTTACGCTCTTTCAGATACACTACTGTTGAATATATTGTATAAATCGTATCATCAAAAAAAAAAGCAAAAATATTTTTCATTCATCGATAAATGGCTATAATATGGCCATGAATTGGTCACAATTTAAAAAAAAAAATGTTCCAAAATTCAGAATCAGAAAACATATATGTTCATACATAACGGTATAGGTACACACACACACAACCCTCCAGTCGCACACGAGGCGACCTTCCCCCTAAGGTCGCAGGAAACGGTCATATAGTAGCACACGAGGCGGCCTTAGTACCGCCCTACTTGCTCGGGCAGTCTGTGGACAACACTCCCCGTTTAAAGCGAACTCCCTCCCTTGACGTAAGAGGAAGTGCTGTAGACTTTGTAGCTCGCCGAGCGACGAGGAGGCCTGATCGCCGTCTTTCTTGGCCGCTCGTGTCCTGCTAAGTCTCTCGGACTGGGCTCTGAGCACGGAGGGCACAGCTTGAAAACTGTCTTGCTGGCGCTCCCAGAATATGGACTCGAAAGCTACACAAGAAGAGGTAAAAGCAGCAATAGAAAGAGCCCTTGGAAAGCTAGACAATGGCAGGAGGCTGACCTCATTAAATCCTAACATAAGAGGCGTTAGAATGGCTATGTGATACTTGGCGAGAGAGAGGCTGAGGAGCTTCTAGAGATAGGGCACATCCACGTGGGCCTTGTAAGTTGCAGGATCAGAAAGCGTGTGAAGGTAGTACGGTGACACAACTGTCTAGGCTTTGGACACTGAAAAGATGAGTGCAATGGATCAGAGAGGTCGAACCTCTGCTTTAAGTGTGGAGGAGTCGATCATTGCATTGCTGAATGCCAAATAGATTCGAGCTGTTTCCTCTAAAAAGAGGATGGTCAAAAGACAGAAAGCTGTAAACATGTAGCAGGCGCGCCATAGCCTTCTGCCAAGTTAGATAGATTCTTTTAAGCAAAACTATCTAATAGGAAGTCAGACGTATGAGTTAAAAGTGATTTGTCTAATGCATTATTCTAGTAATAATAATTATAGTAGAAACAAACGTGGGGGGATAACCCCTGGTTTCCCAGAAAAACAAACAAACTAATAATGCATAAACATTGGCAACGTTTCGTCCCGGGTGAGAACCTCTTCAAGCCTTTATTAAGAAAAACAGAAAAATACAACATATAAATGTATAAAAAGATTTTTTACAATATAATACAATACTTAATAAAGGCTTGAAGAGGTTCTCACCCGGGACGAAACGTTGCCAATGTTTATGCAATATTAGTTTGTTTGTTTTTCTGGGAATCCAGGGGTTATCCTTCCACGTTTGTTTCTACTATAATTATTTTTACAATATGGAGAAGAGTTCCAATATTTATCTTGTAATAACGTTGGTACTTTAACAGTACGATACATTGTTGGTTTTAATTGTCTATTAACTACAACTTTTACAAGTTCGTCGGAGAATGGTATTCCATATGTATAACAAACGTCAAGTTTAGATTGTGCGGGAGAGGGATTCAGATTTCCAAAAATAATAAAAATGAACGATTTTTACATTTTTTTGCGGAGGAGGGGGGGAGGGCGTATAGTTAAAATAACTATACAATATTTGTAGAGAGAGTAATATTCTCCTACGTTGACTCAATCTATTAGTGAATATTCAAAAACTAGATTGTTACGAATACGAGTCGAGGGGAGTAGCCCGAGCCAAAGCCAAGGGTGTTTAAAAGCCGAGGACGTGTACTGCACGTGTATACCATAGTTTTTGTAACGCATGTATTGATTTTTGCGTTATTTGTGCCTATAAACAGAACTGAGGTAACTTTGTTTGACATGGAACCTCAAAGTATTTAGATCTATATATAATACATGTACCTATATTTATATATATGTCAGTATACGTTTTAATCGTTTTTACAAATATTTGAAAAAACGGGGAAAAAAGCTTTTTGTCTGCTTTTTTAGGGCTGTCAAAAAAGGTCACTTTAGGGCCGCTTTTTAGGTCCAAAACACAGAAATTATGGATATGTTACGACAAAATATTATTTTGCAGCTGCCTGGCAAACTATTAATCCACTAAAGATTCGTACAAATAATTCGTACAAAAATTACGTGACGATTCCAATGTTTTTGAAGATAAAAAAAATATATACTTGGCATAAATATTAGAGGGATAACGCTGATGGACACAGGGTATAAAATCTACACAGAAGTGATCAGAAAAAAATAGAAAGGGTACTAGTGAGAAATGGGACGCTGGACGATACACAAATGGGATTTAGAAAAGGAAGAGGGACGGCGGACGCGATATACATACTGAGCAAAACGGTAGAAACAGAACTCATGAAAAAAGGAGGGAAAGTGTACGCCTTCTTCGCGGATATGAGAGCAGCGTTCGATAAAGTAAGAAGAAAAGAGATATGGAAAATGATGAGAAAACTGGGATTGGGGAGTAGAATCAGGGACAGGGTAACGGAGCTTTACGAGAGCACAAGGAGCGAATTAAAAATTGGGAATAAAAAGATAGGAGGGTTTGAATTATACAAGGGAGTAAGACAAAGATGCCCACTTGTAAGCCCGACTCTCTTTAATCTGGTGATAGCAGACGTAGAAAAAGAATCAAGTAAAGAGCAGGAAGAAAGTGTCGTACTAGGAAAAAAGAAATTCTGGTCATTATCCTACGCGGACGATATCGTACGTCTAGTGACGAGTGCAGGAGGATTAAAGTAGATGCTAAAAAGGTTCAAGAGGATTATAAACAGGAAAGAGCTGGAGCTAAATACAGAAAAATCTAAGATAATGGTATTTAAGAACGGAGGAAGAAGGAAAAAAGAAGACAAATTCTATTGGGAAAACACAGAACTGAAAATAGTAAAGAGCTTCGACTACCTAGGTTATACACTAAAAGAAAATGGTAAGGAGGCGGGTCAGATTAAAAAGCTGAAGGGGGCTAGGAGAAGAGCTTTTCAGGGACAACTAAGAACTGAGAATGAGGTTATTTGATGCAATGGTCAAAAGCGTAACAGAGTATGGGGCAGAGATATGGGGATAGAAAGCAAAAGAAAATTCAGAGAAAATACATAAGAAATACATGAATAGGGTGTTAAAACTAGACAGGACAACCCCGGAGCACATACTACATCTATAGACAAAAAGATTTAGACTAGAGACAAAGACAAGAAAACGAGTGATGAAGTACGAGGAAAAGCTAGGCGGAGGAGGGCACCCTATAGAGTAAATGTTGGAGAGTTTTAGAAAAGAAGACAAAATAAAGAAAACGGAGAAAAGAGCGCAGAAAGGTAAGAGAAGAAGAACTAAACAAGAGAGGCTGGTCAATGGCGGAATATAACAGAAGACTAAGAGAAGGAGAGCAGGTATGGGCAGAAACAGAAAGGGTGGATAAGGACATTCAGATCCAGACATGGAAAGGGGACATGAGAGTCTCAAGACAACGTAATAGGCCAGGCTATTGAGATTTAAAACTGCCTTATTGTGACATAATTTGTTGCAGCAAACCGATTGTGTGATCATGTGAAGGATGATAAGTAGATGAAAATGTATATGTTTTTCCCTTGCATTTCCGTTACTTATTGTTAGTAATTAACAATTTATTGCAAAAAAAAAACGCGATTTTGGTCTTTTTTTGCTTAAAACTTTAAAACTAAAGGCGCTATCAGAATAACTAAACAAGATAATTTGTAGAGAATGGAAATATCTACAAAATGAGATGTCGAACGCCTCAATCGAATAATTAGGTCCTGAGATAATTAGGAAAAACTAGAAAATTACGCGTTTTTTCGAAAATTTATAGCTCCGTCATATTTTGAGCTGAAGCGTTAAAATTTTGGGAAAGTAGGGATTATAATGTTCTTAACATGTGCAAAAGTTGGGTGCTGTCGGATTATTAGTTTGCTCAAAATTGAGATTCAAAGTTTGCGGTGCGTTTTTTCCGGCAGGTCTGCATGCTGTACCGTAAGTCCGATGGAAATTTCAAAAAAAGGGTCAAAAAGTTGACAACGCGCACTACATAACATAGATTTCAGTTTTTCAATTAAGTGCCTGGAAGCATGCGAAAAACCGTCGTAAAGGTCGTGAAAATCGGCTAAGCGCGCACTTGCAGTCGCACTCGCACTCTCCTCCGGCGCTGCTCCGTCCCCCACCACTCGACCAAGGGTTAATCGGACTTACAGTACAGCATACGGACCTGCCGGAAAAAAACGCACCGCAAACTTTGAATCTCAATTTTGAGCAAATTAATAATCCGACAGCACCCAACTTTTGCACATGTAAAGAACATTATAAATCCCTACTTTTTCCCAAAATTTTAGCGCTTCAGCTCAAAAAATGACGGAGCTATATATTTTCGAAAAAAACGCCTAATTTTCCGGTTTTTCCTAATTATCTCAGGACCTAATTATCCGATTGAGGCGTTTGACATCTCATTTTTTAGATCTTCCTATTCTCTACAAATCATCTTGTTAAGTCATTCTGATAGCATGTAAAAATGCTCTACAGCTTGGCCTATAAAGATACTAATAAACTCAACAGGAGAAAAGCCTGAGTACCTAAAAAGAGTTGGAAGCATGGGAAAGAGAGGTTTAGCCACGACGGCAAGATTCAGGATGGGGATGAAGCCAGAGGATACAGATACTGGATGAAGGAAGAGAAAAGGAGATGCAGGCTATGCGGAGAAGAGGAGGAAACACTGGAGCACATTTTTGAACGATGTATCTATACAGGTAGCAGCTTTGAGGTCTGGGAAAACACACTGAACGGAGAGATAAAAAATCTAGGAAAACTATATAGAGTACTGCGGGAAATGGAAGAAAAAGAGAAAGAAGAAAGAGGATAGAGAAAGAGTAAATAAACAGGCAGAAGGAGCTTTCAAAATCGGATGGGAGCAATCAAAAAAGGAAAAGTATGTTACGTCCTGCGACGTAATGTAGTTGAGCAATATTGCGAAGCCGAAAACTAAAAATCGATGAATCAGAATAATATGTAGAACAGCGAAGTTGATGAGTATACTCTGTATACTCCGTGCGATCAGTTGTGTTTGTACACTCAACCTGAACTCTTTGGACGACACTCCTATCCGTCGCTACCAAACAGCTACCAGTCTTAAACCGCGATTTCGGTCTTTATAGAAAACTTTGCCTTGAATAAATCGAGAGAATCAGCCAACTACAAATGTCCTTCATTTGAATACAGCCATCCTGTATAAGCCTGACTACAGCACAGCAGCAGCGATTCAGCGTAAGCAGTTAAACGCAAGTAAGTAGTGATAAATAAATAAAAGATCGAATTTGCGACTCGACAAGTAAACACCAGCAAGAGTGAACAAGCAGATCAGGAAATGGAGGAAGGTGAGAAAGGCGCAGGGACTTTTTGTGAGGAGGGGGACAGAGGTACGAGAGGCAACAGAAAAGTAATTAGAAAGAGGACTAGATGGAGGACTAGCATAGAAAAGGAATGAGGAAATGAAACAAGGTGCGAAACAAGGACATGGACAGGCAGACAAACATCCACACGTCGTGATCGAGCTCAGTAGAGGTTAGAAAAGGCATCAGAAAGGAGAAAGTAAGCAGCAAAGAAAGTGAAATGTCGAGAGAAGACAGGAAAATAGTAAGGGAGATGAGAGATTTAAAGGAAGAGGTTGAGAACTGGAAAATCAAGATGAAGCTGGAAAAAGAGAAAGGAGAAAGCCTGAAGAGGAGAATGCACGAGATGAGAGAGAATATGGAAGTAATGAAAGCTAAGATGAAGAACTTGAAAAAAGAGGTAAGGGAAACAGCTATGAAGAAGAGAACGAAGGTGGAGGTTTCGAAGAAGAAGCAAGAAATAAAAGGAGGAAGAAGATCCGGAGACTGTACGGACAACAAAAGCAGAAGAGAGGGAAAAAGAGAGAAAGAGAGAGAGAGAGAGAGAGAGAGAGAGAGAGAGAGAGAGAGAGAGACCGGAAAAAAAGAAAGGTGAGAGCAGATGTATGGTTTGGGAAAGAGGGCTAATTGTATATGAATGGAAGACATAATGGAAGGAGTAGCATGGGAGCTGGAAGACACGAGGACAGAGGAGACCAAAAAGTGATCTTTCAAAAGAAAGAAGATATGGAGAAGATCTGGGAGACGAGGTCAGAAATTAGAGAAGAAGGAAAATAAGATTAGAACAATGGCACACATGAAGAGAGAAGGGCCAAAGCCCTCATTATAAGACAGCTAAGGAAGAGAGAGGAAGAGGAAAAAGAGGGAGATGAAAAAGCCTACAAGAGGAGATAATAGCAGAAGTGGAGGGAATGAGATATTCATGGGATGAAGAGAAGGAGTGGATTGTGAAAAGGAAAAAAAGGGCCAGGAACCAAGCTAAAAAGAAAAGGTACAAAAGGTGGAGATATGAAGACTCAGTGGAAGAAGAGGAAGAGTGAAAGAAAGGAGAGACGGAAGAGGATGGGAGAAAGACGGATAAATTGCCATAGTTCGCCTACAGTTACAGGTACACACACGCTCTCACACATTCACTCACGCACTCTCACACGAGCGCACGCAGACACATCCAAATACGAAACAGCACAACATGCAAACACATATATAAAAGATGACCTTAAACAGACACTCACTCTAGGCAGATACACAGAAACTGAAAACACGAAGTGAAAATAAATAAATGCAAAATAAATGTAAAATAATGTACAAAGGCAGAAGATTGTATACGCCAGAAGGGCGACACAATAAAGTTTAATAATAATACTTGGAATAAACAAAAAAACATTTTTTGAGCCATAATTGAAGCATCTGATACTTATGAGTCAACTCAGACCTGAGTGATTACAGCCAGGGAGAAAATGTGGCGCCCAGCCACGCCAGATTAACTTTTAGACCAGAAGCAACACGCTCCCTCTCTGACGCTGTACATTCCTCGGTGGAAGCGCATGCGAAGCCAAGCTTTTACTCATGCGCACGGATCTGCGATCTTTACTCATCCATGATGTATAGCTTGCCCCACCTTCCTTGCTGGTCTGTTCTTTTGATACCTAGCGAAGCCAGACATTTTATTTTCACCTTACATCATCTTTACTAACCTATCACTTGCATGTGTATTGAGTGATATGTTTTTCCTTTGTATTATTTTAAAACTTTCATTTAATTTCCGAAACATTGACTTCCTGGTTTGCTACATAACAACTGTAGTCATTGGTACAAGATTCGTCTGATAAGAATATAACTCTTTTAAATTTATCGACTTATATAGTAACTAACTTGATGTCGTAACATGATTTTTGTAATATATCTTTGCAGTGGAAGAAATTGCGCTAAATTTTTTTTTTCTGAAGAGTCAAATTATCCTCGCTTGATATGCAAAAAAATGCAAAAATTGATACATGCGTTAAAACAGATATAATTTGTACCAAGCGCTAAGTGGGCTTCCTGACTTAATGTAATTTTTAGTACTTATTGATTTTATCCCTTTGATCAAAATGTTATGTTTCATCTCGATATCTTACAAAATATTTCTCATGTGATTTTTAAATGTTTAACTAATTAATAAGCATATTAATATGCATAATTTAGTTGGCACAGGAAAGTCAGAGAGTAAAGAAGTTAATGATAACTCTGGAAGACGTATCAGTGGCATCGGCATTGGAATTAATAGCGGAATTAGCTTGGCACTCCAAAGTCGGAACGCCACTATTATTAGTGGGCGTTCTCGAGAGGAACTCCGCCGACACACCCTGAGCGGCGATCATCAACCATTACACCATCAACAGTGCGGAACTATGCCGACTAGTAGCAACACTATTGGGGTCACCTCAGCCGCAGCTCAAAGTATTCACCCACTTCATCCACGACATCTGCCTCCGCCTCATTCTCAATACGGAGCTTCCTCACGGCAAACCACAATGGACCTTGAGGTAAAATAATTTATATTTATTTTTACTTTAATTCTTGATTTTTTTATCTGCGGCGTGTGTTTCATATAAGACACATACAAATTAAGCTTATGATACAACAGAAAAAATAAATTAAATTACTTATCAACATTTCGCATTTCCAAAAACATATTTAATCATATACTTTTAATCCATAGCTCAGAAGCTATTGAAAAAATGTAAACCATAAATATTTGATTATACGACTTTAGCCCTTAAAGTTGTAACGGGGCAACTCGACTTGTGCACGTCGGCCGCGTAGACGCCGCCGTGTCACTGAGCAGTTTATAACTACAATAACAAATGCGCCACGGCTCTCCCTCAATGATGCTGGAGTCGTCGACGGATGCTAGCCGTCGGTACAATGACGACTCCGTACAATGCAGCCGGGTTGCCTGCGAATACAAAATGCACGTCGAGTGAAGCTCGCCGCGCTTTCTCCGCGTCCAGGGTTTCTCAACCGCCAACGGCGACGACGGTGCCGTGAATCTTTCCTGGTCTAACCCTGCTGAGTTTGTGAGCGGAAGAAAGAAAGGACATGACGAAATATCATTACAAGTGGTCGCGCGCGGCCGACTGATTTAGATAGACCAGCCGAGTGTTCAGTGACACGAACCTAGGTTTCGGTATCTGTAAGTTCGCGTTGGTATATTTCGGTAAGTGTCACTTGAGACTTACCGGTTCGCTGTACGCGCAGGGCGCGACTTCCGGCGTGTAAGGTTGAACGGCGGTCTCTGGACGATCGGTGGCGAGAAGGCGTCCTTTTTTGCCAGGCTGCACAGCTCCATGGATGTTCAGGTGCTGCTCCGTATCGCGTTAACGCGATCGACGAAGGCGTAGATCGAGGTGGTCTCAGTCGTCGTAGCTGCTCGTCGCGCCGATTATCACTCCTGGGTGAAATAATGTCGATGCGTGCACGTGTGTCAACAGGTCGCTAGCCCGAATTAGTCTCCTTCGCGCGCGGCCTCTTGTGCGCGCCTTTCCGCATGACTTGGCAACACCGCGCTCGGCTGCCAAGCCATCATCGCGCGTCCAGACGAGCGGGCGTGATGCGAATTCGTGGCCGCTTGTTACACCCCCCTTCCGGACGTTGTGTAGCTCGCGGAACAATTCTATATCGCCGTCGTGCGATCATCCGAAAAATGACATGCTGGGATGTTGTGGGATGGGGAAATCGGGCAAGAAATCAAGAATACACCAAGCATAGAGGATTCGAGGTACTATTTATTTTTCCTCCAACTTCTCTCTGCTACATCTCTTCTCCCCTACTGGGTTTTCCTGTCTCGCGGAATCTCCGCCAGAATCATCTTGTGCGTAGCACGCTCCGGGCACTAGTGAGATCTCTTAACACCCGGGTGGTCGCACACGAAACATCGTTGCTCTTCCTCCCTTTTCTTCTTCAAATACTCCGCACGCTGTTGTTCCTTGACACGCGCACACCCTTCTTCGAGCCACGCCATGGCAAGACGAGCCTGCGCCCGTCGAGCCACCAGCTGTTCGCGGCGCGCCTACTCCTCTAGGAGCTCGCGCGCCTTGCGCAACTCGTCAAGGCACTCCTTCGCCTTTTGCTCTTCTAACTCGATGGCTCGGTAACGGTCTGCGCACCATCTCCGGGCTCCAGCGACGAGGCGTTGCTCTCAGCGCTGATCCTGAATGCGTTTCGTCCAGGTCGCGGTTTCTGGATCGGCCTGGCCGCCCCTCCCCACGCACCCTCTTTTTCCGACGGCTCAGCGACCGGCTCTTCAAGCTGCTCTTTGGTAGGCTTCCTGGAGCTGCTCTTCGGCCAGCTCCTTGGGCTGCTCATTAGCCAATTCCCTGGTCAGGGATCTTGCAGGTCCCTCGATAACCGTGACGATCGTGTCGTCGAGCTCCGAGTCGAGCTGGGATTCCGCGCAGCGTATCTCGTCGGTCAGGCGGACCAAATTCCTGAACGCACGCTGCACGGCCTCCGTTTCGTTGACCAGGAAAGCTTGGTAGCTGCGGCGAAGCGCTGCATAGGGCTCGCGCTGGTCTTGTGACCTTCTCTCACAAGTTGTCGCCGAGAACTGGCGCTCTCCCGAGGACTATCGAAGGGACTCGAAGCAGTGCGCGCGCTCCTCTATATCTATAGCTATACACACGCAGTCATGTGCCCACGCGAACGCCTCCTGCCACTCGACTCTCTGGCCTGGCAGTCACAGATCGGCCCTTTAGCCTCTCCGCACTGAAAGTGACCTTCAAAATCCGTGGAGTAAACTCCCTACTAAGATCGTGGCAGTCTAGGAATGATTATAATACCACTCCTAACCGCATTGGCCTGAAGCCACGAATCGCCTTGCCGATTCGCGCATATGAGAGCCAAATGACGGAGAAACGTTCGCTAAAACTACTAATAGGTAGAATATATTATTAATAAAGAATAAATACGCCGCACTTGCTATTATCCCTAGTAGCCCTCGGTTACGTCTGGAACACTGATGCTACCTAAATCATTCTCCATAATTGCTGATTCATCGAAATTGAAATCAAACATGGCATCCAATTTCGTTATTGAAAATTTATTGAAATTTTTAATAGCGTAACCTTTTAATTTTTTGTAGTTATTATTATAATTTGTCACGGGGCAACTGGGCTTTAGCGCGACAGCCGCGAAAATGCTGTCACGTCAACGAGGGAGATTACTCACTCTTTTATCTCCGCACGGCTATCCCTCGATGATGCTGAAGTCGGCGATGGACGCTAGCCGTCGGTGCAATGCCGACTCCATACTATACGGCCGGGTTGCCTTGGTGTCCAACTGCGCGGCGTGCGACGTTCGCCGCGCTTTCTTTGCGTATAGAGTCTCCGGCCCGGCGCGTACTCTAGCCACGCCGCGATGTAACCGGCTTTACTCTACCGGGTTCGTCGGAAGGACGCAATAGGTTTACGGAAGAAACAGACATGCGTTCGTGTTCAAAAGTAAGATGTCTATATTCACTCAAGATGTTAATACAATGTAACGCGTGTCGCGAGAGGACGAGTTCGCACTCGCGGCTCGCACTGGAGACGAGCCGACGACTCGAAGTGATGGTGGCTCGGGTGTTCTCCTCCAGCGGATGGTCCTGGTCATCACTGCTCTCTCTCTCGTCTCGGAGGTACGGAAAATCGCGGGTGGTATACCGGTAAAAAGTGCCGCACGTCTAGACTGTACTAGCGCTTTTCCCTATCTGTCCCGCGTGCTGCTTCCGCGCGCGCTTACCGAGTACCGCCGAACTGGCAACGTCGCCCTCACGCATGAAATGGTCGCGCGACGCGGCCAGCTCGCGAAATACGAATTCGCGTTCGCTCGTCACAAATCTTATTACTTTTTAATTTTCTTTAGAGCTATAAATATTTATACCTAATCAACCGAGCAACGTTAGGAGCGAGGTGACCCTGCTAGTTGTAATTACATACAAAATCAGCTAAACAAACACATTTTAGTTGTTTTGCTCGTTTTTCATATTTTTCAATAATATTACTTGTGTATATATCTTTTTAATTCTTTGCTAATGATTCCAATGTTTTAGATTTCTTTAACATTCTACTTTGCTGATTACTTCGAACTGTATTAATATACACTACATTTCTACTTGATATACTTAACGATAATGATAAAGCATGATGAACTGCTTCTTGTGAAGTTAATACATTACCATTTATAAAAACATTCGCTATTTATCTTAAATTTTGTTTTAATTCTAAATCACCGTTTTCAATATACTCAGATGCTTCTCTCAATAATTTGGAAAGTCCTGCTTCTACTTTAGTTACACAATTGACCATATAAAAAGCAGCAACATATTTTTGATTATTGTAGTCGATTAAAGTATATTCAAAGCTATTCGTAAAATCAGTATTAGTATCGATTGACTATTTATTTATGAATAATGCCCTTCAAATCAATTAGAGTTTATCAACAAAATTACAATTAGACTGCATTGCAATAATAAC
The DNA here is from genome assembly GCA_037356405.1 of Nasonia oneida. NCBI lineage: Eukaryota > Metazoa > Arthropoda > Insecta > Hymenoptera > Pteromalidae > Nasonia > Nasonia oneida. The sequence goes on along the minus strand of JAZHPH010000590.1, from coordinate 4,243 downwards.
TACATGAAAGTGGATAAAAATATAATCAATTTAATGCTTATTCGATACTAATTTTACGTATGCAAACCGATGGCAATTGAAAACGATTAAAGTCAATAAGATTTTAATCGACGTAATCTTGCAAGTCGATAAAATGATTTTAAAACCATTAATGTCGATTAAATTTCAATCTGTTTTAATTAATTTTAATCTATATAATTAAGTATTTTTAGTACAATTTATGATGTATGTTCCTTGTGGAGTGTAAAGGCCGTATTTCGGAGGGATACGGGCTGCGCGAGTACTATTAATTATTTTGGGAACTAGGCCTTTTGGCTCGAGAGCCTTATGTTACAGAATAGTCTACAGAGAGATGGACGCGTCCTGATGTAAGTACGTTCGGGGGACAATCGGACGTGTGTCCCTGTCGAATGTCATGCTTTCCAGTGTAAACTCTTGTCTGTCCGTAGTCTATCTGACGCGGACAAAATTATTCGAGCAGAATCCGTTGTATATCTGTGTGGATGCTCTGATGTCTTTTGATGTTCCATACAATCCATACTAATTGTTGAAATCTAATTGTCATATTAATGTTGAAGTATATTTAACTATTCAATGTGTCAAATATTTTTTTAAATATTGTTATAAGGGGCATGATTGTGCATTTGTAAAAATGAGTCAAGGTAATATAAAAACGAATGTGACGAAAAAAATGTCAACTACGACGAAATAAAACAATATTGAAATACAAGATATGTAAGCCCTCCAAAAGCAATGTATTGTCTACTACTATATGCAATGTACGTTTTATGACATGTAAATTAACTGTACGTTTAAAAAATGAATTTAAGTATTCTTTAAGGGAGGATCAGAAGAAGAGTTGATTATTAAAAACTTAAACACAAGTTTGACTGCACGGTTTGAACTAAATGAAAACGATCCGCAAGTTAGACAGTACTTGTATGTTGATATACTATATTTTTACGTTTTTAATGAAAAACAAAGAAATGGACACCAAAAAAAAAGAGTTTAGAAGCCAATTATAAGTATAATGTACTTTGTAAATCCAAAGGATCGTAAGAGATTTTTTTTTAAGATTATTATTAATTAATGTAAAAAAGACTCAATCTTATAAAGAATTAAAAGCATTGGAAAATGTACGTTTGTTACATATGTAACATTTTATGAAGTAGTTATAGCAAGAAAATTAATAACCACCGATGTAGAATGGAAAAAATGCTTGGAATAAGCTAACAAGGTTGAATTTCCTAAAGCTCTGTGTAACCTGTTTAGTTAATTAGTTATAGCAAGAAAATTAATAACCACCGATGTAGAATGGAAAAAATGCTTGGGATAAGCTAACAAGGTTGAATTATCTAAAGCTCTGTGTAACCTGTTTAGTTATATATGCTTATTTCATCACCCAGTAAATTTCAAAGAATTATTTGAAAAACATGAAGCATATTAATTCTATTTTAATAAGTCACGGGTATACACTAACTGATTTTAATTTACCTAAATTTAGTGAGGATGTTGTGGAAACCAATTATGAAGAATTTTATGCAACAAATGAAATTGATAATGATTCATTATACAATATAAGCTCTCTAACGAATAAATAACGTGAAATTTTTTATGCAGTAATAAATAGTGTAATTAATAAAGCTAATTAAGTGAAATGTTTCTTTATAGATGGACCTGGAGGTATTGGAAAAAGTTACTTACTAAATACAATTATCACTCATTTTAATAAAGAAAAAATAAGTGTTTTACCTGTAGCATGGACTGGTATAGCAGCAAATTTATTGATAAATGAAAGAACTTTACATGTACTTTTTAAATTACCATTAAATATAAATGAAGATTCAACGTGCAACATTACTCCCAATTCAATATATAGAAAAAATCTGGAAAATGTAGAAGTCATAATTTGGGATGAAATAACAAATACATCAAAACATGTTTTTCAGGCAGTGGATAAATTATTTAAAGACTTATGTAATAATGAGATTGAAGTTGGTGGTAAAGTAATGATTGTATCAGGTGACTTCTGGCAAACACTATCTGTTGTCAAACATGGAAATCGAACAAAAATTATTATAAATTTTGCGAAAAATAGCCATTTATGGAGTAAATTCCAAATAATAACTTTAAAACATAAAATGAGAGTTAGTTATTGTGACAAAGAGTTAAAACAATGGCTATTAAAAATTGGAGATGAAAAATATTCCAACAAATTTGAAATGGACATTGATATAACTTTACTTTTAACAGAATTATTATCTACCAGTGATATAATTATGAAAATTTATGGAAATTGCTTTGATAATAATAATAATGCCAATAAACTTTGCGAAAGAGTAATTTTAGCGCCGAAAAACAATAATGTACTAAAAATTAATAATAATATTTTAAATAGGACTTAAGACGATGTAAGAGAGTATCTAAGTGTAGAATCATGCAAATCTACATAATAATAATTCGATGTTTCTAATGTGTTTTTTAACTTTGCCTTCTAATAATGTATATATTTTTACAATTATGCTAAGCTCTTTTGGATCCTCTTACTTGACTACATACTCCTTTACATTGTTGTTAAGTGACGAAGTTTCAAGATGAATATTCAGAATTATTATATAGAATCAAACAAAGCCAACGGAAAAATCCAGAAACTTCGACGCTTAACGAATACACGAAGAAACCCAAAACCAAAACAATTTCTCCTCCTTCGGCTGAAGCGCGCGTGCATATCCAACACTGCAGTTTAGCCGTTGTAGCACAGGCCCATAAGGCCTAATGAGTAAGAGAGAGAGCACGGCTAAGCTGAAGTGCGGAGGAAGGAGAAGTAAAGACCCTTTGTAGGAGAAAGCTGTGATGCTTTCTTCAAGCTTGCCTCCCCCGACTACGCCATTCCAGTGTGTGCGATCCAAGAGTAAGGACCCCTTTTATTCTGAGTCATATATTGAGAGTTTAGTTTAGAGTTTCTTTTGAGTTGAGTAGAGAGTATACTGTCAAGTTTAGTCTATTGTGATTCCTAGATTGATGACAATAAAATTGATTCCACGAAAGGCTTATTTCACCGAGTTTTGATTCTTTTAATATCTGATTTGTCGAAATATTTTGACGAGAAGAAACCCCAAACAAGTTTTGAGAGGTCATATCAATTTTTAAACATCATTTTGATCTAGAGTAATTTTGCAAATCTTCAAGGCCCACCGAACAAGGTAAGTGTTTTTAAATAAACATTTTAATGCAAATTATTCTGATCATTAACTAAACAGAGAGTCACGCAACTACAGTTAGTAAATTTATTTTTGCTGACCGCTCTTGGATTAGAGTGTAGTCTGACAATCCCAAGTGATACAAATAATTGCTAGGATACATAAATACTTAATAATTGTTCTGAAAAAAACTTTTAAAAATTACTTCTACATTTATAAAAAAAAATCAAATTAGGGTAGATAACTTGTTTTTGAAATTCTCCGGTCATCGAAATCGCGACTCAGCACTTTTTTTATCGACTTTTCTTTGACACTTGGAGATCATCTACAGGGAGGTAACATTTCTTTTTTAGTAGATTTCATATACACATGATGCTCATTCTCGTAGACGATGTCCCCTCAACCTAGCGGTCACCCTGACACCTGGACATCGTCTACAAGGAGGTATAATTTATTTTTTGGTAAATTGGAATGCACACCTAATGCTCCATCTCTTAGACGATGTCTCGCCGACCGAGAGGTCAACCTGACACCTGGATATCGTTTACAGGAACGTACAATTCCTTTTTCGGCAGATTCCATGTACACGTGGTGCTCATTCTTGTAGACAATAATTCATCAACTTAAGGGTAATTCTACCTATTGAATATTGTATACGAAGAGTTTTGCCTTGTTTCAATATATTATTGTAATAAAGCTTATTACTTTGGTATTTTATTTTCATTAATGTATATATTATTTATTATTGCAGAATATTATTTACTCTTTGCATTTAACAGGGTTGAGACTGTCATCTTTACATTTTATATTGAGTAGTATTTTGTCAAATCTAATGAGTATTTTTTTTGTTTAAAGCACGAGAATAAAAGCTATATGTAAAAATTATAACTTCGATATTTTTTTCATAACTTATTGATTTAAAACATAAAAAATTGCCATCTTTCATTAGACAAAGATTCTCCCATTTTCTTCCCAAAAAATGTATAAAGCGTGCTTTATATATATATATATATATATATATATATATATATATATATATATAT
>JAZHPH010000589.1:0-36592 GCA_037356405.1 Nasonia oneida | reverse complement strand
GAGGCCCTAGTTAGCAAGCGCCTTAAAGTAGGGGAAATAAACATTACAGAATATAAAGTAACCCAGCTGATAGGAGTTTACGTGAAAAGGCACATCGATGACCGCCCATTGAAAGCAGACCTACAGAAATGTTTAAAAACATTGAGAAGCGTGGTACTTTCGCGCAAAATTAACAGCTTCGCAATAATTCGAGATCTAGCTATATTGTCGATAGCCGAATGGACCAAATTTATCGATCTGTTCGACACCATATTCATGAACAAGCATGTAACAGCAATCCTTTATAAAAATAACTTACCGGTACCTCCGGTAGGCGAGCGTATTAAAATTCTAAAAGAGTACCACGAAGCAGCATTGGGAGCTCATCGTGGCATATCCAAAACTTATAACAAGGTAGCCAGCGAGTTTTATTGGAGACACATGCGCCCAGACGTGAAACAATTCGTCACGCGGTGCTCAGTGTGCCAAAGCAACAAACTAATACGGATAAAAACGCGACTACCTATGTTGATTAGCAATACGCCATCGTTACCTTTCGCGCAAATTGCGTTGGAATTTTACAGGCCACTGGAGCCAACAGAACGTAGCAACAGATACATCCTTTCTGTCCAAGACATGCTGACAAAGTATGTAATTTTAATCCCGACGAAACACGCGTGCGCGAACGAAGTGGCACGCGCGCTAACCGAAAAAGTCATCTGTATTTTTGGTCCACCCGCAGCTATAGTTACAGATCAGTGAACACATTTCCAGAATAAAACATTAGAAAACCTCGCGGAAATTTTTGGCATCCATAAGTTTTGCACAACAGCCTACCATCCTCAAGCGAACGGTTCCATCGAACGCATGCACCACACTCTGACCGAGTATTTACGAAAATACGTGAGGAAAACCGATTACTGGGATGACTGAACCGCCATATGCCAGCACGTGTATAATTGCACGGAACACGAAAGCACGCGTTACACGCCGCACGAGCTGCTGTTCGGAACAAAACCGCGAACTTCATCGAGCTTTCCGCGAAAAAACGACGATATCGCGTATAATCAATATATCGAGAAGATGACAACGAATTTAACAGCGCTACCATCGGCTGCGGCAATGAACCTCATACAATCGAAATATCGGTCGAAATATTATTATGACAGAATGCTTAACACCAAGCATTTTCGCGAGGAGGAAACGGTATTCCTACTGAAGGAACCAAAAAAGGGCAAATTTGCGGTAGAATACTAGGGGCCGTTCGAAATTATTAAAATTAATAGAAAGACGAATAATGTAACATTGCAAAACGATGAATCAACAAAAATTGTTCACGTCAATAAAATAAAAAGAACTAGCGAACTAGCCAGACAGACAGAGTCGGCAGTAGACTCGGAAGAATAGTCGTTTTTTTTTACTGTTTTTTTTTTGCGCGGCACCGGACGTGCCACGCAAAAATAGTATCTATACCTCACCATATACTTCACTAATATTCGGGTCCCGAGAAGCCTTGCGTGCTGCAATAACAAAGCCAAGCTGCATGGAGAGAGGGACAAAATGCGAGCTCTCTAGGAGCAAACTTACCATTACAATTTGTTATATATTTACTATACCTTTTATATTATTATATAATATAATACTTTTATTATATATTCATATGCATAATGTTAATCAAATGGGAATATATAGATATAAGTTGCGCTTATGCCATATCAACCAAGCCGCAAGTAGCGCCCATAATCATTAATAACGCCAAGCACGACATAATTAATTTTTCTTTTTTCAGCTATACTTATTACAACATAATAATCATAATATAAAATATTGTTATACCAATTTTCAATGAAATTAATAATTATATATGTCTAATTTTAAGAAATATTTGTATGTAAGGAGCTCTGTTCCCCCAAAAAAAATGTACAGCAGCAGCGACTGCTAATCACAACATCCGCGACACATAATAACGACGCTCACACATACACACATGCACACACCGAAATTCACATTTACACTGAAAAAAAAAAATAATAGCACAATAGTAAATCGGAATTTGGAGAAGAATCCAATGCGCAAACCTCTCGCGTGGGGTCACCCCCACTGGCATCCCGGACAAAAGACATTTAAAAGAGAACAAATTTTTTCAATCACACACACTCATTCTCACAAACACAAACTCACACAAGCGCTCCCAGGAGCGGCAATCAGTAACTGTTTTTTTTTCTGGGCGACGAGGACGTCAGTCCGCCCGACCTCGGACGTGTCACGGATGAGCACCAGGCTCTCCGTCGGCACATCCGGTAGTACCACCGACGATGCAGGTGCATCGTCAGCTAGGTAAGCCGCCACCTGAGAGCTTGTGCGTGCAGAAATGCAAGGTATGCATCTCCACCCGCGCGACCGTTCGCCGTCGACGAGTCGCGTCGACGAGTCGCGTCGACGACAGAGCGGGCAGATCACCGGCGACTTCCGAACTGGACAGAGCTCCCTTTTTGGGACTAATACACGAGCTTGCTCTCCACCTCTGCCTCCTTCTTTTCTGCGCCTCCAAGTGCTCGCTGGGAGCACCCACCCATTCCGTGACAGTTCGTTCAAAGTTTAATTAAATCTTTGTAGATCAAGAATCAACTTATGTATCTCAACAATTTTCAACTTAATGTTTATCTTTTATTTGTCATTTATTTTTGCTGCTAGATTTGATCAACCGTGTTTATATGCGTTATTCTTTTGGCCATTGTAAACAGGTTAATTAAAAAAAATTAATCAAGCCAAGTTTTATACATACATTAACGACTCTTAACTACCTCCCATCAGCTCCTAAATTGTTTATTCACCAGATTGTTATTATATTAATCAGCGGATATGTCTTTATTTAACATTTATACGCGTACCCAAGTTCAGGAACATGAATGTCTATGTACGCCTAATTATCAGTTCAAATCTATGTATGTATACCGAATTTTGAGGACCCTTAATTCGAGAGTTGTGACGATGGTTCGTTCAAAGTTAAATTAAATTTAACTAGATCAAGAATCAAATTGCGCATCTAAGCATTTTTCAACTTAATATTTATCTTGTATTTGTTGCTTATCTTTGCTGCTAGATATGATCAACCACGTAAGTTTTCGCTCGAGCATGTATACGTTTTCCAATTCAGCCATGACATACAGGGTTATTTCAAACCATCGTTCAACCCAAGTTTCAAGCATTGGTTGTATTATCAATTTGTTATTGTATTATTTAGCGGTTTTCTCCTTATTGAACATTTATACGCGTACCCAAGTTCGGGAACATTATTGTCTATGTACACCCAATTATCAGTTCAAATCTATGTATGTATACCGAATTTTGAGGACGCTTAATTCGAGAGTTGTGACGATGGTTCGTTCAAAGTTAAATTAAATCTAACTAGATCAAGAATCAAATTTTGCATCTAAGCATTTTTCAACTTAATATTTATCTTTTAAGTAGTATATGGGCCACTATGGAGAGACAGGGGCGTGGCCTAACTGACGTCACCGCTCCCGTGGCTGGCGCCAGGTGTTTATGTAAACAAACACCATGTTTATATAAACAGTAGCTGATAAGGTCATCGATGGATGAACTACTTTGTTTATTTATAAATAATTATAAATAATTTTTAAACAAAAGCTATATAACGCATACGATGCCAGCCCTCCCCCTTTTACCCAAGCAGACCCGAGCGCGACTCTCTCTCTCTCTCTCTCTCTCTCTTTCGCTGTCTACTCCATACCGGCCTCGAGCTCGAACGCACGTGCGCGACTCTCGCTATACCAGCCCGTAGCCATCTCTCCTTTTACACTATAGTAGCCCCTGAGCTCTGGCGCGGTGGCTCCCGCCGCTGCTGTACCGGACCCGCTTCTCTCTCTCTCTCTCTCTCTCCCCCCTCTCTATGCCATACTCGCGCGCGTCCGCCAAAGCCGCCGTCTACCTGTCGTATACCTGCTGTTTGGCTTTTATTGCCCTTGCGCTGGCTCTGATCCTTTCTGCGCGGTAATACTATGTAACCTGTATGATTTCCTACTACACGGTGCCGCAAAGCCTACTCTAAATTTCGGCTTTGGGGTTTATTGATGGGATTTGTACACATTAAAATAGAGAAATTTTTGTTTGATATACTCTTATATTTATTTAATAAAACAGTAAAAATTTAATACATGATATATTTATGCGCGCGTGTGTATGTGTGTGTGTGCGTAGAACAATAAAGCATATTTACAGCTTAGAAACTAACGATAGGAGATGAATAAAAAGAGTTATATCGGAAACATAACGTCGTACACATCTTTTGCGATTCTGGCTATGCCAAACGCATAGATTTCTGTTAAAACTACATCTAAAACGTCGACGCTTACAGTGGCGAAATTCAAGTTTGTCTTAACAATTTCGTCGATTTTATATTTATGAAGGGCGTAATATTGTTTGAACGAATTTACATTTTTCAGAATTTCACGACATATTTCAGCCTCTTCTCTTTTCAAAGCGTCTTTTATATAATCTAAAATTGAGTCCACGCCGCGATTAACTAATCCCGAAAGCTCTTCGAGCTGTTTAAAACGCAAATCGATGCACTCTTTTACCTGTCTTAAGCCAGCGAACGTTTGTTGATGCATAATTACACTAGGCGGACTCTCGTACTTTACCTACTTCTTGCACGCAGGCTGTGCAGGTGCATGCCGTTGTGTTTCCTCGTCGTGGTCGCCGACACTGGTGATGAACTGCTGACCGTTGTGGGTTGTCATTTCTGCTGTAGGTGCTGATGTTGCTGTTGGCCTCTCGTCGATGCCGACAGCCCTTGCTCCGAAGCTGTTTGTGAATGAGACATCGTGATTTGGAAGTGCGCAAAAATTTTTCTTGTTCTCCAATTTCTTGATACCGTGGCTGGTGCACAGCACGACGTTAGGGAATTGCACAGAGAGTTCGTCAAACGAAGGCGCACTAAAATCTTCTAAATTGATGATTCTTCGAGCCACTACTTTTTCCAAAAACTTGGCTTTTGCCTGGCCACGCTGCATACCAACTGCATACTGTCAGCGCGCTCGCCTTATGAAGCGCGAATCAAAATTTTTTTTTGTGAGGCGCTGCGATCGAGTGTGCGTGCCCATCAAGCGCTAAAATCCGTTAAGATTTGGCGGTTAGAGTCGATTTCCAGAACGTTGTCGTACTCTGCGTAAACGATACAGTTGATAGCAGTGAGAAGAGCCGACTCAAATCTCACTTCTATGCGTATTCTACCCGGGCGCACGAGATTCCAATGTGTGGCACAGTGTGCCGATAAATCAGGAGTGAGATCGAAGGCCGTCAAAAAATTGCCTTTGTAATAGTTGTAGCGATTGATGCCAAAACCTTCGTTGAGAAAATGCACGCCTGTACCCGTGTAAAGTGTTTGAAAAGCGTCAATGTAGAGTTTGTCGATACCCGTGAAACGTGGTTGCAAAGGTTTGCTTGGAATTTGTACGCCATCGACGTAGAGAGAAATATAAATTATAGAGAAGTGTTGAAAATTAAAAGGATTTAACGCGCGGTTTCCGTTGAATGCTTTGTTTTCCACAAAGCCCAAGATTATTCTCTTCGGCAGCTGTATAACGACCGTGTATAACGTTGTCGATCGAATCGCCCAATATTCCCGAGTGAAGAGTAAACGACTTAACTTCGACTCTCGTTATGGGATATTTAGCCGTGGTTTTCGATAACGCTTGCGCATGAGCCAGTAAAACTCCAGGACTGATTTTTACTCTGCGAACTATGAGTGTAGCTTCTTTGATGCTGAGTTTGAATTTTCCATCGGCTGTCGCGTCCATCAGACAAAAAGCATCCTTACTCCTCACTAGATTTACGCGCATTTCTACGCCATTATTCAGCATTTTATCCTAATTAAAGAGGTCGTGATGTAGATGTCCAATCATGTCAAAGTATCGTCGATTCTGTGTACAATATTTGCGATTTTCCAGCCCTTTGTTCACGATAATAGGTGTTGTGGCAGTGCTCACCGCATTAGCTGGCGAATCGAAACCGCCGCTCCTGTCGTCGTACCACAGACTCGCTGTAAGATGTGACTCTTTAGCAGCCGGAGCGTAGTTGAGAAGCGTCTCGATGTACGCTCTGTAAGGATAGGCGTTATTAGGCGGCGAAACAATTTTCTGATTGAAAAAAACGTCAATCTGATTGAACATTGAATGCATGAAATTGTTGATCGGTCCGACTTTAAGGTCTTCGGTCGTTGCGGTAGCCTCGTCAGCGGGTACGATTTTAGCTTGAACATGAAGCATAGTGTGAGCCAGATCAAAGTAATGCTCGCTACCTGCCGGCACGACAAATTCCAATGGTGCGTCGACATCGTCGCTAAGAGACGACACAGGCTTATAATGCAGAAAGCTGCTGCTTTCAATTGACGTTTGGGTGGCTGGAAGCGTGAAAAGATCCAGCTCGCTGGACATGCATTCCGTCGAGTGAGAATGTAAAAATGCCATTTTTACCCCAAACTAAATACGCCTAGGACCAAAAATATCCGTAACACTTCTCAAACTCTGCTGCTGCTGCTGTGTACTTCTCTTTTTAGGCCTCTTCTTCGTTTTTCTCGTGACTCTCTTCTTCCGTCCTGCCGTATGTTGTTTGCGTTTTTTGCTAGAGCCGATTGTACTCGATGTACGTGTCTTTCTCAACTGACGCCTTCGATGCATTGTGCGTGATTTATAACCAGAGCCTTTCATCATTTCTGCTATCTTTTCACCGGCTTTTCTCTTCAATTTTTGTCCAGACTCTTTAGTACGATATTTGAACGCCTCCTTGAAATTAGAGCCGTTGTTTGCAACGTCGTCCAACACATTGATGTCTGTGCGCACGGCCTCTTTGCCCACAGCTCTGGCACCGGAAGCGATGTATGGAAGAATTTTGCGAAATAAACCTCCGAGCCACGTACCTCTCTCTCTCTCTCTAGCGATTACGTTTAAAGTGAAGCATAATCCTCGACGTTCCATATTCGAATGGTATTCCCACTCCGTGCTGATCCCTTCTATCTATGACAATCGAGCGAAAACTGTGATGTAAAAGCGGAATATAATGAGCAGGTGCAAAATGTCTCACGATATTACTGCCGAATTTGTACTTTGCACTATCCACGGAAAGTATACGCAGTAGAGCAGCTTGAGTATCGCCTACAGTGTGTGGCTCGCATACATCCGTGTACACGTAGAGCTGATCGGGAATAGCTCGGGAAAGCGATGCTGGTCTGTTTCCTAGCGCGACTACACTACCCATTGACGATGTGACAAAGGTGCCATTTTTTCGCCTAGTCTCGGAATCTTCGAAACCGAAAATGCGGCAAATTTTTTCGTTAAACGTTGTCTGATGCTGATCATCGCAGGCATACTTGCGCTGTAGCATGTATTAGCCCTTTTGAAAGGGTGCAACTTCGAGACGCAGATGATCGTGAAAGGCAGCTGATTTATTTATTTCGTTGGCTAGTTGCTCGATCTTGTCGTAAATACCGTGCGGAAAAAAAATGCGTTTTCTGCTTTGCCTTTTCCGACTGCTTAAATGTGTAAAAGGCGTCCGATTCTTGAATGTGCGTGACAGTGCTCGGCACGTGAATTTCGACGAGTGCAACGGACCAATTCCCGCTGAGTTTGAGCTCGCGCGAGAGCTGCGTTGTAAAGCAGCTAGTGGCGTTTTCGCTGTAGTACGTCATACTATTGTTGCTAGGCAGAACTAGGTAAAAATCGTTCTGGTCCATTTTTAAATTTTTTGTACTTCAGAGGCTTTGATCCACGAGTTGAACTTGTCCGGATAGCCAGCCGACTTGACGAGTAGCTGCTTCTTCGAGCCACGACCCTTTGTACGAATTACGCGTTCTATTTTGAATTTCTCAGCAGTGTTTGACATGCGTTTCGTGCCAACGTGAGCGAGCTCCTCGAGATAGAAAAAGCCGTCAATCTCCTCGCCGTTCAAATTTTCCAGGATAAACGTTGGTAACTGCTGTCTGTTGGATATGCGCTTAATCTTGAAAACTTCCTCGCTAAAGTTTTTTTCGTATCCCTTCTCGAAAGTATTTTTCGTGCGACTAATGCGTACGTAAGATCCGGGCTTGTATTTATTCATTACACCTGAGCCATCTTTTCGCGATTCTTGTAAGTCGATTGCAGACGAGCTCTTTTCGCTAAATTTTCGCGCGCTTTCGCAGCATTGTAGATGCTCACGTCACAGGGGCGCATCTATGTACCGCTGTGTTGCGTATGATTGTAAGCCTCGATGATTTTCTGCACCACGTCGATGTAACGTTGCGTGTTATTGTAAGAAAAGTATCGCCACATTCGTTCGCGTATAGTACGGTTTAGTCTTTCCACCACAGCCGCTTTGATATCGGGGTTTCGAGCTGTACGGAATGTGATGTCGCGTTTTTTCAAAAATTCCTGAAACGTCGAGCCTACAAACTCCTTACCATTGTCGGATTGTAAGAGTATCGGGACGCGACCGTTGCTGCGCTCGAGTATTCGTCCGAAGGCTGCGGTGACGTTGGCTGTAGTTTTATCACGTAGAGGCTCCAGCCACGCGTGTTTACTCAATACATCCACCACTACGAGTAGGTAACAGTATCCGTCGTTGTGCTCTTTGATCGTGGTTAATTGAAGCAAATCGCACTCCCATACGTCGTCAATGTTGCTCACGTTGTAACTTAATCGCGGAAATTTACGCTTAACGGGTCTGTGAAGAGTATAGGCGTCTTGATTACTAAGCCACTCGTATATACGTTCTTTCTCCCGCGTGTCAGCCGCGCTAAATAATTTGCCTTTTCGATTTACACGCACGAGATTGCGCGCACCCGCGTAACCAGCCTCGTGCGAGACATCGTAGTATTGCTGCTCGTACGACGACGACGACGACGACGCCATGCTTAAAAGATTGCGAGACGTAGCCACTTGTTCTTTGCTCGATTTCTCGTCAAAGCAAGTAATTCGCTGCTGCTGCTGGTAGAGTTGTGTATTTCCATCAACGCGTCGATACTCTCTTTACGAGGCAGTCGTCGTTTCGCTGTATTATCCGGCTTTGTCAAATTTTTACCAATTTTCACTATTTCCGGGTTTCCAATCAGCTTTATCGGTGTGTCGACTGACTTGATGAATTTGGCGAAAGGTAAACGGCCGATGGGCACTTCCGACTGATCCAGTGTTTTTCCTGCGTGCCACAACGTCGCTAATCAGTTCTATAATGTTGGAATCTTGTATGGGCCGGCCGTCTATACTGACTCTGCCAGTGCTATCCCACTTGAGACGATCGCCGGCAACGGTTTTCCAGTGTTTCAGCAGAAGGAGCGTTTTTTGAGCGTAACTCTTGGGCACGCTGTCGAGTATAATTTCTTCAGTCATTGGTGCCGATGTCGCCTCTATTTCGTCGACGTCGCGCTCGTAATCGTGTTCAACGTGACGTTCGGAATCTTTGAAAAACAGATATCACCGCAGCACTTGTAAATAATTTTGACATTTTTCACGCTCATCTGTAAATTTATACGAATGTAGAATCGTGTGCATCTCGGAATCGAGTCTCGAGAGATTGTCGCCGCACGTTTGAACAGAGTTCTCACACGACTCGTTTACTACTGGCGGTGCTGCTGCTGCACGGGCACTTGCATGCGGGAAAACATATCTTCGGGCACGATAATCATTTTTCTCGCACGATCCATCTTAGTCTTCCGCTGCTGCTGCTGCTGACTTTGAATTGAATAACTTCGAGACAAGAGCCCCTATAATAGGTGCGAGTAGAAGCGGCAAAAAACCACCACCGTGCTGTACGAGAACTCGTTTCTTCTTCTGCCAATCGCTGACAGATTTCTTATTATTGCAAATAGTCAATTTTCTCAGCACGTTTTTGTGCTTTTTGAGTCGTCGTTTATGTGAGTCTTTGATTTTGATCACACCTTGCAAGATATTCAAAGCGCACTCGCATATGCAACGCACGAGTCTCTTGTCGGCTGTGCGTAAAAGAGCCGTACGTTGTTGGCCATCCGTGTGACAAAGAGCGTTCAGTACAGCTACTCGTTTTCTGTAGAAATGCTTGGTGTCGAGCGTAGCCACGATGGGTATACAGCAGCCAGCCTGTTTTTTCTTCGATGTTGTTGGCGCCGTAGCTTCTCGCCTACTGTCTATGCCGAGAGCTCTGCACACCTATTTTGTATTTTGACTTTTTACCGAATTTCGGCACGTAGGCGTACTGAATATCGTCGCTTGGGAATATACACGTGCGAACCCTATACTCGTCCACGGCCGCTTGCGTTAGATCGAGAAAAAGATACGAGTGAGGTCCGCGCGTAGCGTCTATGTAAGTCTCCTGCAGAAACCTCGGATCTTCCGGATAAATTTGTCGCGCGAGATGCTGAATCTGAGCTCTGTCGCGAGGATTTTTAAATATAATAAGATACTTTGAATTTAAACTTATGTCGCGCTGAGACTTTCCCTGGTGAAAAATATTCTGCGTCACCAGAAAGACCGACAAATTCTAATGATGAGACGAACGCGAGAACAAATCCAGAACTATATCGTTCGATGATTCTCGCATCAAGTCGTCGAGAATCAGTAATTTTTTCTTTCCCGTATCCACGGAGTAATCGCTTCGCTGTGGAAGTCCCTCTCGAAACTCGATAGGTACAGCAGCACTTCCGCCAACTTTGAATTCACTGCGGTACGTCTCTTGCCACTCGGTATAGTAGAGCAGAACCCTGTCGAAGCGAGCATCGCACATCTCCGGCAGATGCTCGAGAAATTTTTTCAGAAACCAGCGTTTTCCAGCTCTTGTCGTCCTGCTATGCACGCCGTAAAAGGATGCTTCCAACGGGTATTCATCTTATCGACTAAAGCGCTCCCTTCCCGAAAAGCGCTTTTTATTAATATTATTTTTCGACCTCGGGCCTCGTATACGCGTATACTCACGCGCGGGCCGCTTATACGCGTATATTAGCGGCCGCATCCGCGGACGAGCCGTCTTTACGCGTGCATGTACGGCTCGCCTGTAAGCGTGCGATGATGAGTGGGTAAGGGAGAGAAGGATGCTATAATTTTATTTATTTATTTAACTCCAGAGTTACAAACATTTGCATCCGATACAGAGTTGATATTATTCACACAATAACACATTATAACGCCGCAAATCCTGCAGAGGAAAACAGTATTTCCTGTTCGCAGGTCCGGATAACAGAGATAACGAGAATACATATAAATACTGGTTTGTTATTGCTTTACAGCAATAACCTCCAGTCATACTACATACATTCCAGCCTCCATTCATACGTAGGAATAGCATAAATCCTTGTCGGACTTCCAGACGCAGATCATACCATCCTTTTCATTCACACTTAACCTAGGTTGGGTTACAGGAGTCCCTGGACTCTATTCGCCCCAACTCTGATAACAGTATATAATATTAGTATTTACATAAAAAATTAACAATGACATATAATCAATTTAACAGTTGTATATAAAAAAATAAGTTATTAGTTAGTATTTTCTAAAGTGTTCGTAAATGATTCTATATTTTTGTCTTTTAAACCAGTAATGCTACGACGACATTAAATATCACATTAAATAAGAATATATTGCACGATTCTAAGATTCTATATTTTTGTGTTATAATTTGTTGTTGTTTAACGGTAAAAACATTTGAAGATTAAAATTTCTACTTTGTATCATGGCACTTTTCACAGCTTTCACAATTTCACCAGTTCCGAACTAACATTTGTCTTGCTGTCATAAATCTGTCCGTTGTTGCATTTTTTTCTCTTATGTATGACATTTTCTCTGTAGAGGTGAGCCTAGCCGGGCATATGAGTCCGACAGAACAGGTAACTCTATAGTGTGGAAACATTTCTTTGTGCTGATTAGATGAATCACATTTACAGTCTGACGTAAAAACAATATCATCTATGATTACTATGTCTTTGTAGGGTGATTGTAATTTAAGTGAGGACACTGAGTTCTTAAAAAGCTGTTTTCCTCGTATTCCTTTATCAAAATAGAAAAAAGCTTTGTTGAATCCTAGATAGTTGATGTCGCCATACGTCATTCTGAGACTGGCTGATTCTGTGATTTTTAGGCCCGGTGCGGCCGTTGCTTCTCTACTCCTTGCTTTGTTGCTATTTTCTTCAGCCATTTCATCTATCTTAGAGAAGACCGTTTCTATTGATTTGTATTTTTCAGTGTTTACGTTTTTGTTATCATCCCATTCATTTGCAGTTTCTTTTACGAAATTAATGAATTTTATATTTGCTTTATATTTTATAGTTTTGACCATGCAGGTATTTATTATTTCATTCATTATGTTGTCTAAACTATCTGTAATATTCTGATATGTTAAAATCATTTTTTTATAGTTGTAGTTGGAGATGCGTCGATGTTTACGTATTTTGTGAGAGTTACATTTGCCCTTAGCGCAAATGTAAGTTCTAATATCTAAGTAAACAGAATTTATTTCAGTTTTTTGTCTATTACTTTTCATATCATTTCTGCGCTGCATTAAATCCTGTATTAATGAAGATATTACTCTCTGTTGCTCACCATGCTTCTGATTGGACATCTCTAAGAACCATGATTTAAGTTGCTTGCAGTCAATTGTAGTGGGAGTACTTATCTCATTCATTATTTCTCAACCAATCTTGTATTTTCTTGATGTTTGATTTTTCCGTAAATCTATGATTTTGAGATTATTTGGTAGATTATTGTAGATGTTGATAACTTTAATGTAGCTGGTTTTTGTACTAATAGTTTTATCATACTTCGGTAGGATTATTAGCTTTTTCCTTGTTATGCTTGATGATTTTGTATACTGATCTTTGAGGCTATTGTAGTGGTACTGTAGGCTTTCGTAGGCGAATAATTGTTGAAGGTTAAGTGGGTTAATACTTTGAAAGGTATTTTTGTTTATAATTCTTATGATTCTTTTTTGGACCGCTTGTATCAGTTGTACGTTATTTTGATACGCACCACCCCACGCAACTATTCCATAGTTAATCAGGCTATGAAAGAATGCGTAGTAAATTATTCTTAGAGTAGTTGTGTCCATGAATTTGGAGATTTTACTGAAGATAAAAACAAGGTATCTTGTCTTGTTTATAAGGTATTCAATGTGTTTATCCCATCTCACGTTCGTGTCAAAAATTAAGCCTAGGTATTTCGTTTCTTCTACTCTTTATTATTTCATTATTAATTTTAAATTCAATGTTTTTCGGCACACTAACGCAGTAATTTCCAAAAGTCATGTATACTGTTTTTTGAACATTGAGTGTCAATTTATTTAGCCTGAGCCATGTAGAGATATCGTCGAGGTGTTTGTTCATTTTTACTTCAACCTCGGACCAAGTTTTCGCAGTAGTTATTACTGCAGTGTCATCTGCATAAGAAATTATGGAGTTTTCTGGCATATTTATTAGCAAGTCATTTACGTAAAGTATAAATAGCAAAGGGCCAAGTATCGTACCTTGGGGGACGCCGGTATTTACATTTTCGAATTCGCTTGTATGCGAACCTATTCTTACTTTTTGCTTCCTATTGTTTAGGTAACTTGTAATAAGTTGGTGCCCCTTGCCTGTTATACCATATGCATAAAACTTGTCTAGAAGTATTATATGATTAACAGTGTCAAATGCCTTTGCTATATCTAGAAATGTAATAGCTATCGGTGTACTTTGATCCAGGTTTTCATATATTATTTTTGAGATCGTGTTTAATGCATCCTTGGTTCCAATGTTTTTTCTAAAACCATATTGATTTTTACTTTGACATATAAATTCTATTATTCTATTATGTATAATTTTTTCGAAGATTTTAGTAATGTTTGATATTAGTGATATAGGCCTATAGTTTCCCATTTCGTTTTTTTTTCCCAGCTTTGTATATTGGTATCAATTCACGCTGCCTTCAATATATCAGGCCAGATTGCCATTTCGATACATTGATTGATTACGTGGGCAAGGGGATCTGCAATAATAGTAGCTATAGTTTTCAGTGCCTTTGCACTTATTTTATCAATACCACCTTTTTTAAGTTTCATGTAGTCTATTATTTTTATAACTTCAATTTCGCTGGTTGGCTTGATGTAGATTGTTTTTGGATTGCTTTTAGGTAATTCTAGTTTTTTATTTCTTGGTGTAGTTATTTTATTACTCAATATTTCTCCAAGTTTGCAGTAAAATTGGTTCATATTGTTGGCAATTTCGTTCTTGTCGGTTATTGTAGTATTGTTTTCAGTTTTTAGTTGACTGATAGTAGTATCTGTTTTATTTTTATTTTTGCTTATCTTGCTATTAATGCAGGTCCAGAGTTTTCCGGGATCATCCCTATTTTTCTCAATTGTTTTTTTTTTCATGTTCGATTTTCGCTTCTTTAATAACTTTATCTAGAGTTTTAACGAAATGTTTATAGTTTGATTTTAGTTCTTTATTATTCGGATTTTGTTTGAGTTTGTTGTAAAGTATTTCTTTTGTATTACAGGAATTTAGAATCGCTTTTGTTATCCAGTCTTTCCTGGGGGTTTGTTTGGATTTCCGCAGATTTGGTTTTTTATATTTCGAACTCTCCACGCAATTTTGGATTTCTTTTATCATTTCGTTTATATTCTCATTTGGATCATTTGTATTCTTAATTTTTGACCAATTTATTTGCCTAGCAGTGTTATATAGTTTTTTATAGTTGTAATAGTATATATCTCCTTCTGACTCTTTTTTATTCTGTTTTAATACTCCATTTTTTAATTCTAGGAAAAGTGGGTAGTGATCGGTAATGGGCGTCATGAGAGTTAGTGATTTTGTACGTAGAAAATCAGTTTTGACAAAGATATTATCAATGCAAGTTCCTTCATTTGTAGTTATGTTTGTAGGTCTGGTGGTGTTAGTGAAATCTGGGAGGAAACCTTTTTCCTGAAGGTTGTTCATGAATTCCATGCTTACATGATTATAGTCTTGAATATTTATGTTAAAATCACCAATTATAATATGGTTTTTTGCTTTTTTTTATGTTCTAGATAAGTTTTTAGGTTCTGATTAAATTCTATGCTACTCAGTCCGTGTGATCTATATAAGGATGAGATCTCAAGTAGTTTATTATTATTTAGAGGGATAGTAGTGTTTAATATTTTAAGCTTACCTATAGCTATCATTTCGTTAGTATGTTTAACATTTTTATTTACATAAACCACAACACCATCATTTTTGTTGATGTCTCCGTGATTATAATAAAGTTCGTAATCTTTTATTCTATAATACTGATAGTGTGTTAGTTTCCATACCTCTGTACATACAATAACGTAAGGCTTTATTTTTAGACTTTTAAGAAAGATTTGTAATTTATCTAAATTGGCATTTAGGCTTCTAATGTTTAAATACAAAATTAGATCATTACTGCTAGTCCTTTCCTTATTGAAAGACTCAATATCCATATATGTTCGCTCTTGTTCATTTAGGCTATTTTGTATTTCGTCGATTAAATTTATTTGTGCTTCCATTATTCAACTGATGAATTTGCTGTGTTCTTTGGAATAATATGCTGACTGTTGTTTTCTTGCTGCGTATCAAAACGTAGATTTCCCTCTTTTTTCCTGCCGTTATCGATCTGTGGTATAGCAGTTTGTTTGTTTGTAGATTGTATATTTGTTTACGTGCGCTTGTTTCGTCCCACGTCGGTAATACAGGTGCGATCGGGTAATCAATAGAGTTGATATATTTTTTGATCTTCTTTTTAAGAATTGTACACTTTATTCTATCTGTTGGCAAATGATACGTTGGTAGACTTGTTTTGTATGTGGCGTTGTTAAATATACAGTTAACACACTCAATTCTATCATTCTTACAGACACTTACGTTGTGGTTATCCGAGCACTTTATACATGCTGATTTGTTCCTGCACTTTGATGCACTATGTCCGTATCCTCCACAGTTGTAGTAAGGGGTAATGTTAATAAGATCGTAGGCTTTGCAGTACTGATGACCTATAAAAACTTTATTATTGTTTTCACGTATGTGCTTGTATGTTTCTGGTGGGAGTTCCATTAGAACTGTGCAGGTTTTGGTCCTTTTATTGGTGTACATGTGCAGTACCTTACTTATGTTGTTATAATTTTTGAAATTACGAGTGTTAATGTCATTTTCCATATCCTGTTCATCCATATTTGTAGTATTGTCTATTCCAATAATTTTCATTTTTGGATTACCTTGTTGTTCTACTTTAATTTCACAATTTTTTAATTTACTTGATAACACGTTCTCGAGTGTTTCCAGGCTTTTAGTATTCATACAGCTGATTTCTATTTCACTTTGGTTCTTCTTGCGTATAAACTTAGTTTGCACATTCTTTTCTGTACCTAGACACTTCGTGAGTAGCTCCATTGTGTTCGTCTGTTCCGGGTCATTGGCCTTAACCATTATACTCGGGACACGTTTCGGTTTTGGCTTTATCTCTCTCATAGCATCAGCATATGATTTTAAATTTGTCTGCGGCTCTGTATTTTTCTGTTTTTGTAATTCAATCATTTCTTTCTGAAGCTGATTTTTATCTTGAAGTTCGGCAACTAGTTGTTTTAATAAGGTATTTTCAGCAACAAGATTTTCCATTTCATTCTCCTCGCCTAGTATTGTTGAATTATGTTTTTCAACTGTTTTGTTATGAATTTCTTGTAGCAGCTGTTCTCTGATTTCTTCAGATTTCTTCATTTTTATGAGTGCAATGGTTTTTCTTGCCACGTCACTTAGCATATGCTCTTCAGAGGTTGATGTTTTGTCTCCCAGGACATGTTCTGGATTAGTTTCTGGATTATTACAAGAAAAATTATAAGATATTTTTTTTTATTATAAATATATTAAACATAACGCAGAACAATTTTTATTACTTAAAAACTAGTACAAAAACGAAAATCTTAAATTTACTTTTTTTATTTACAAACAACTTACATACTATACTTAACTTTTGTAACCGTACGGGAACGATAACCCGAGAGTAACATACCTACGCTTTTTTAGAACTATACTACACGATTTGACCTCTTTTCGCGTGACAACAGTGTGGTCTGGCAGTCTTTTAATAGAATTAAACTTAAGATTAATGCATTCGTTCTCTTCATCAGACTCAAAATAATTTTCAATCATACTCTTAATGCTAGGATAATTTATTCTCAAAGAATTCGAGAAATTTAGCGAGATACTCTTGACTTTACATTTTTCGGATACCTTGCCAGTTCTCGAATTCACGGTTCTGAAGCCGTAAAATTTCGGACCGCCTGAGCGGAAGCTCGTGATAAACGTGCCTTCGTCGAGCTCGTCGGTCATATCGCCGCGCAACGAGCCTAACGGGGGCCTGTATTCTTGTGCGTTTTGATCGTTGCACACAAATATGTGCGAATCAGTGTCGCAGTACAGCGTTTGCTTGCCGAGCTTCTCCAAATACGAAAATAGTTTCAAGCGGGCCAGAGTTGTCGTGTAGGCTGCTATGACTACGTTCGTATATGGAGTAGACTCCACAGCATCGTCGATGTACTGCCAGCTCGCGTACATCACCTCTTCGTTGACCAGCAGGAGACTCAAGACCTCCTTATCTTCGGCCGTTAGAAGTTTAAGGAGGTCTTCGCGCTCCTTCACGATCACCGTCTGTTTTAAATTATCGCGCTGTCCAACTCGAGCGATAACCCCTCATTCTCGCGATACTCGCTAATGTAAAGCGCTTTCGATTCCGCGTCGTCGCACCAAGCTGGAAATCCCGATGCTTCCTGCTTTAATCGCAAGAAAGTGTCGATGTAGCCAGCGAAAAGTCCTCCTTCACCTGTGAGCGGATCGAACTCGATCATACTATACTGCCATATGACAAATATTTCAGTTATAGTGTAGCCGAGTTCGATGGGTTTTCGCAGCTCATCCGCCACTCAGGTTCCGGTGAACTCGCGCTGACTCGCATCCGGGTGGCAACAATCACTCTGCTGCATCTCTTCGCAGCATGTACGACACAGTGCGAAGAGAAGCTTGCCGTGCATTCTTAGCGGCAAAAGAGGCTGATACAATTTTCTCAAATGTAAGAATACAGCGAGCATATATCTGTATACAGAATACGCTCGCCTGGCTTAGCATCGTAAACTGCGACGAAATTTTCGGTCCGTCCGCCGAAGAACGCGTCACGAGGATTAAGCGTTATTTTGCTGATGAGCGGTGCTCCGACACGTACTTGGCGATTTCGGGGTTGTCATGCTTGACTCTGTCAAACTCGCATTCCCAAATTTCGCGCGTCTCGTAGCCGAGATTTTGGATCTGCGCGATTTTAGCGTGTGTACTCTCGAGCAACGCGTCGAAAGTACGACCCCAGGCATTCGACTTGTTGCGATTGTTTTTGAAACACTTAGGGCAGCTATGCGTATAGCAGCCTTGAAATTCAAAAACAATGGATTTTTCGGCTGGATTGGCAGATGGTAAGAATCCATCGACCAAAAATCCCTCGCGAAGCCGATATTCGCGCGCTCTGCCTGCATGCACGATTTCGCGACCGATCTCTCGCTTGCACTGCAGCAGCCACTCGACGGCTTTATGCGAGTGCTTGTCGGCGCGCCTATACCCGCCCCTGGGGACTATTCCGATAGTCTGTGGCTTTAAGAATTTTTTTCTATAGAGATGAAAGCACGCGGACGCGATTGTAGTAGCCACTACAAACGGGTCCGTGTCTCCGACCTCGAGAAAAATTTTTCTGAAAGCCACACATGCGCGACGCAGAATCGTCACGTCCATGAGACAGTAGTCGACGATTTCCTTGCGGAAATCAAACACTGCGTTCGCTGCATGCATCTCGTTGTGCCACCGCAGGAACAGCTCGCGCTCGCTCGTCGACATAGTGTCGGGCGAATAATAGTGCGCATCTGGTATGGCGCCACGATATTCGGGGTTAGCCGACGTGTTAAAAAGGTGCGGAAAACAGCCGTTTTTCGTAGTCTCATCTAAACCAAATGTAGCAGGCAACGCGGCCAACTTCATTTGAAAATAGCTGAGACTATCGATGAACTTTGTGCGACCATACCGGATGCACAGTATTTTCTGACCATTCAGTATGATGCTTGGCGCGCAATTTATTTTACGTTCGACAAGCCACCGTAAAACGAATTGTGCATCGTACCCTCGCGCGTTGTGCGCGATGCATATTATATTTTCAAAGTCCGCTTTGTCGCGTACTACAAGCTGTAGCAGCTGACCAACAGGATCTTCGGTAAATATATGTTCGCGCACACCGCACGAGGGACACCATTCTGCTACTGAAATGTCGTTAGAACTTATGCAATCCGTGCAGACTTGCTGTGCAACGCAGACATTTGGGACGTGCATCTTTATGCTTTCATCGCCTCGATACGATGCTTCTTGCATCGTTTCCAGATCGTAGAAAAGATAAAGATACTTTATCGCTGAAGCATCATTTTTTATCGGCTGTATAAAACAGTGCTGATTATAGCCGTGTGTCGACTTGCAATGTCGACACCAATTTTTGCCGCACTCGTGCTTACCGCGCTGCCGGTTCACGCTTTTGCAGCAGGTACCGCAAATCTGCAGCACATCGCACAACCGCTTGTTCTTCGTTTTGTACGATCCCTCAGCCGAATGGTTGCGAAAACATACATCGCCGAAAAAATTGCGATTACACGATGCAAGAGATTGTCACGATTGGTGATCTGGATGATGGACCGTTGAGAAGTCAAGTTTTTCCGTCGAGAGCCACCTGCACCTACAGGCATCTCTACGACGGTCAAATAAACGATAAATGACTCGTCGACTCGAAAATTTGCGTTACTCTGGACGAGTCCAGACACCACAGACCATAAATCGTCGCCAGTCAGCGCGCTCGCGAGACGATACGAAAGCCCGGCCGACCCGTTGGCGAAATATTCGCTCGAGATTGAAACACCGACGTGATCGCTCCCGCTTCTGATTAGAGTTAGCAAATACTCGTAAATATCGCGTATTGCTAACTCAACCCAGCTGAGCATGTTGGTCCCACGCGGCGGTGTTTTAATCCGTAGCATCAGACGGCGAGCGTCTGTACGGAATTTCCGTACGCGATGCACCGTATTCGCGATTATTGCGAAGCGACGAAAACGCACATCGTCACGAGCTTCCTCCTCATCCTCCTCCTGATCCGAATCAGAAGCCGAATCACTCCTCGGACATGCGGTGAACGCGCACATACCACTCACGAGTACACTTCCTCTGCACAGATAAGTGACGACCCTTGAGCGCGTTGGCTACACGCAGGATCGCATCGCGAACTTCGTACGTAGCACTAGATATTTCGGCGACACGTGGTAAGCTGCCTCTCTCAATGACACGCATTTCGAGTGAGACTGATGGCTGCGCTGGCTTACAGATGAGTTTTGTAGACGGCTCAGGGCTGATTGGAAAATATCATGCCCTTTTTAGGAGTGATTTCAACGAATAAGAAGTATCGCAAAGCAGAGAAATCGTGAAAGAGGGGAATTTGTTTTAAAACAAAGTGTAGCTCATATTACAGCCATAGCTGAGAAATCAGGGCTGCAAGCAGTGATCGGAAGAAATGAATCCGATATCGTAGTCGGTGTTTGCGGTTTAGGTACGTAGCAGTCATAAGTTAGATAGCGAACGCCTCAGAGAACGGACCGTTGCCAGCGCTAGATTCGGTAACACGGACCGAACAGATTTTTATGACTCTGCGGCTGACTCTTTTAATCTGTCTTACCGGAGACCGGCAATCTTTTGTACAAACAGTTTACACTAACTCTCAAGTGTCTACCGGAGATCCGAAGATTCGTTCTCTGTGTTTAGTTTTGATAACTAATCCATTGGCGATAACAAAGCCCAACTTCATGATCACACGATACTTCCTGGAGCTGATTCGCGAGACACTGAGAACCTTTCTTGCGCTCTCACCCGTCTCCGATTTTTTTTCTGATAAGCCCACGCTGGATCTCAATTGTATACAAATAATCAGCCAGTCCTAGTATAGCGTTATCGCAACGGTCTCGCATTCTTACGGCTTACGCTTGTGACACGGCTCGCACCGATCAGTCCGCTCTGAGTCCCTACAGAGAGCACACACGTGGCCAGTATCATGGCAGAATTGAAAAAATTAGCAGCACAACGCGATGCGCTTCTCGCAAGTATTGAAGCTAAAAAACGTGCGATGGAGAAGCTGAACGGCCAGCTCGAGCGCTATCAGCAGAGAATGCTGGACTTGTCAGCGCTGTTGCAGCAGAAACAGCAAGAAGCCGAGCTAAAGGCTTCTCTGGGTGTACAGTTTGTGCCGATCAACGTGAGGTGCAGAGTGTGCATCAAAATGATTTCGGAGCACGACATGTGGCAGCAGTGCTGGAGGTGCCTTCTCTTTCGCTGCTGGAAGTGCAACGGACAGCCCTGCCCGTGCATCCTGGATTTGGATTCGCCGAGACCGCCTTCGCCTCCACCAGCAGACGACGAAAACGACGGCGCCGACAACAACATCCACGGTACGCCACCGACAGCACGCCGCAACCGCAGCAGCGTACCTTTAGACTTTCATCGGATGCCTACGCCGCCGAAAGAGTTGATGCCCGGTTTAATTAATTATTTACACAAAACTTCATTAAGACAATCATTCATAAGACAATCTTTATTTCTTACTGCTATAATTAACTTAGTTTGTAGTAACGTTATCGGTCTTATATACCAACCAGCAAAAAACTTAACGAATGAAAAACCGGACGCCACCTGGGAGCGGATACGCAATCAATATTATTATTTTTGGTATACTACATTTTCGTACATTTGCGTACATCTACGTACGTTCGCGTATGTTCTCGAACATTTTTGTATAATGCTGTAAAAAATGTTCGAAACGTAAATAAATCGTACGTAAACACGAACGTACACAAATTTACAACAGCGTACTGAAATTAAACAAAAATGTACACCTTTTATTTTTATTCGGGTTATCAGCGTTATTCTTTTGGCCATTGTAAACAGGTTAATTTTAAACAATTATTCAAACCAAGTTTTGTACATACATTGACGACACTTAACTAGCTCCCATCAGCTCCATAATTGTTTATTCACCAGATTGTTATTATATTAATCAGCAGATATGTCTTTATTAAACATTTATACGCGTACCCAAGTTCGGAAACATGATTGTCATGTACACCTAATTATCAGTTCAAATCTATGTATGTATACCGAATTTTGAGGATGCTTAATTCGATAGTTGTGACGATGGTTCGTTAGTAGGTAAACAAGGGGGGTACCAGGCCAGGGGGGTACCAGGCCAGGGGGGTACCAGGCCAGGCCAGGGAGGGGGGGGGTACTAGGCCAGGGTGGTGCTGGCGCAGGGTGGTGCTGGCCCATGGGGGTACGAGCCCATGGGGGTACGAGCCCAGAGTGATACGAGCCCAGAGCTCGGCTCCCCAACTCGGTCGTCATAGAGTACGTAGTAGACATCCAAGGTTTCAAGAACACCTGCAACGAATTTATCTTCAAGGAGGTAGCTATTATCGCTGTCGAAGAAGATGTTTCTCCATCAGTATTGCTATTTCAACCGCCGTACTCCTGGAGCATCCTACCTAGATGGAGAAAATGCGAGAATCGATGGTTGGAGCACAACTATCTAGGAATATCCTAGAATGATGGTGACATTCCTTACGAGGATCTAGAGCATACCCTTCGCAATCTTCTACGAGGAGCTCGCAAAATCCTTGTCAAAGGTCCAGAGAAAAAGAGATGGTTAAATTAATAAAAAAGAAAAAAATTATATCCAAAATTGACATCTTTGGGTCCCTACCATTTTGGTAAGAAGTAATTTAAAAATCTGAACCAATGGACGGAAGTTCCCAACATTTGGTATACCTATAATTATTTGGTTTCAAATGACTGTATACATATTAAAGTCCTCAAAATACGATGTATACGTAAATTAAAGGGCTTAAACTACTAATTTTTTAAATAACTCTGTTAAAACTATAAAAATTGGGGTATACATCATGTTTTTTGAGCTCAGCGATGTCATGTACATCTATATATAGTGTTTGTATAGCGATGTATACAACGTCCCCAAACTTCGGCAAGGATAAATATATATATATATATATATATATATTTATTTATTTATTTATTAAACCACGATGATAGCTTACATAGTATACCTTAAGAATACGCATACCAGCAAGCCTTGTAGAGGTAAACTAAGTTACCTGTGTACAAGCTTGGTATATAACAGAAAAATAAAAAACTTAAGACTAGTACTTAAGACTAATTATATAGTAGTTACATTATCAAACTCATTTCAACAACAATAAATCTATTTACATTTTCTTTTCTTAGAAGTTAACAAATTTAACAATTTAAAACTATCTGGAAAACTAAGTATTGGTTTTGATCCAATACTTAATTTTACGTTTTGCCGCGGTTTTGCTTATATCTAATTCCTTGAGCTCATTTGGTAGTGCATTGTAAATTATAATAGCATTATTATAACTGTTTTTATCACTGACTCGTTTTTTGCTCTTAGGTATAATTAAACTTTTCTTTCGAGTAATACTTGTAGACATTTGGAATTGAGTTTTGAGATCTTGATAATGGATTTTAAGGGATTCGAAATTAAATACTTGCTCTAGGTTTAATGGACTTTCTTGTATACTAAAAGTATTTTTGTTGATAATCTTGAGAATTTTTCTCTGTAACCTTTGTAATAAATCACGGTTATTTCTATATACACCACTCCAGGCTACTATTCCATAGCTAATTATGCTGTGGAAGAAAGCATAATATATCATTCTTAAAGTTTCTGTTGACATAGTGTGTGATAGTTTGTGAAAAATATAGACTAGATACTTTGTCTTTTTTATTATATATTGGATGTGTTTATCCCATTTCAGATTGTAGTCAATGACAATTCCCAAGTATTTGTAATACTCAACTCTAGCTATCTTTCTATTTTGAATTCTTACATCAATAAGTTTCGGTACACTATCGCAATAGCTTCCAAATGTCATACAAACTGTTTTATCCACATTCAAAGATAACTTATTTACCGCTAATCATTTGTATATCACAGTAAGAAACTCATTCATACTTTTTTGCGTCTCTATCCATGTATTGCCTATTGCTATAATTGCAGTATCATCTGCGTACGATAGCATTGATTCTATTGGAATCTCCTTTAGCATATCATTTATATATATAATAAATAGAAGTGGACCCAGTATCGTACCCTGTGGAACAACCATACTTATTAGTAAACTATCACTTTCTACACCGTCAATTTTAACAGTTTGATATCTGTTATTCAGATAGCTTCGAAGGAGATCCAATGCCTGACCTCTAATACCAATACGATACAGTTTATTTAATAACAACTTATGGTCGACTGTATCAAAAGCTTTAGCCAAGTCGAGAAAAGTGACTATTATTGGTATCGTTTTATCTACATTATTGTACAAAATTTGTGTGATATAGCGATATTTAAAGCATTTTTTGAGCCAATATTTTTCATAAAACCAAATTGGTGTTTTGATATTATGTTATTTTTTTGGATAAAATCATATAGCCTGTTAAAGATTATTCTTTCAAAAATTTTAGCAACATTTGATATAAGTGAGATGGGCCTATAATTGGTAATGTTATGTTTTTCCCCTGATTTATATATCGGAATGATTTCGGCCTTTTTTAATACATCGGGCCATATAGCTTTTTCAATGCATAAATTAAAAATATGCGTTAATGGTACCGCAATATAATTACTAATCACTTTCAAGGACTTAGCGTTTATTTTGTCCACACCACCATTTTTTATTTTCAATGTATTGATTATGTTTTTTACTTCATGTATATTTGTGGGTTTTAGAAAGATTGAGTTAGCATTATTATCCGGTAGTCTGTCTATCTCAACTTTCTCTGTAACTTTAATATCGTTTATCTTTATACAACTTATGGTTTCATTAGACTTTTTTTTTGCCCAGTTTATTGTTTATAATTTCCCATAGTTTTTTGGGGTTGTTTGCATATCTATATGTATATATACATTTAATATTTGCATTTACTTGAAATCTTGAATTGGTGAATTTTTTATTATACTTTTGCGTCCACTAAACACTTACATATGTGTAGATGTGTATAACATACATATACAACTACCGCATAGAAACACAAAGTCTAAAACGATAAATCTTTAATCTTGCTTGCTCTGAACGTAACACTATGCCTCATAATTATAAAAGACATATAATTTATAAAAATGTAAATCATTAACTCAATGATATATTGTTACTGCATCACAGAATCGACTTCTTAAACAAATATTGAACAAGATACTTTTACTAAATTGTAATTTATGCATTGTATACATTAATTAAATTGTAACTAGATTATACATAGCAAATTATATCAATCACAAATAACAATCATTATTGCATTAAAAAATTAATAATAATAATAATACAAATTATAATAAGAACAATATTTTAATCATAATTTTAACCGTTAACAAATTTTTATGCAATTTTTGACTATAATGAAATATCAATGACATTATACTTTGCAATAAAATGCAACAAAATCATTTATATACAAGATAAATAATAATTTTAATAATTTAAAAATAATATACTTTATTAGTCAAGTGGCTGATAGAAAAATTGATCTGCTACAAATATCATAAACATTGAAGAACATGCAACAATAAAATAAATTTCACAAAGTAAATGCTTAATCGAAAAAGTTTTAAACAATAATTTTTGGTTTTAATTTATAATAAATCACTTATCTAATTATTCCATTAAAGTACTTTATTGAACTCAGGATACGTATACATGAAACACTTGTGCAATTCAACAAATTATATATACATACACGCACATATTATATCACTAATAATCAGAGAAATATAATAACAATCAAATAATATTATTATGCACCAACAATATATGCAATATAATTTACAATTTAAGATTGATAAGTCAAAACAAACTAAAATCTAAAATAAGTACTAACTAAATATGGAGTGTAAACTTCAATATTAAAATTGGACTAACGATTTGACTCATAAACTACATAAATATAACTATAGAATAACACTATTAGTAATCAAAGGCAACTTCACTCCTTACACAATTTGCTAGCATGACTCCATGGCTTTTACGGAAAATCTTAAAATTATTCTTGCAATATCATTTAATTGTTATTTTATCAGTATATATAAATCTGTTTGGTACTTCGTCATTTTTCTAATATGATTTGTTCGTGATTTTATCAATAAATTTGAATTAATAATTCGTTTATATAATATTTAATCGATCTCGATACTTTTTTAGGGTTAGATTCAATTATACTACAATCAATTTAAATAATCAAAAAAAGAATCCCTGCTAAAAATACGAGATTGATTTAATCGACGTTTTAAATTATCGATGTGAATTGGTTTCAATCGCAATCTGAATATCAAAATGAAGATATTTTTATCGACTTTTATGCGATGATTATTTTAATGCAGTTCAATTGGGATTATTTTAATAAATATGAATCAACTTATCAGTCGATATTAAATCGGTTTAATTTTACAAATAATTTTGATAACCGTTTACGTGACCTTAATGATCAAAGTTTTGTAATATCCCTTATGAGAAAAAAACTTTTATATTTCGATTAGAATCGATTAAATTCATTGCAAAAGTAGTCGATTTTAATCGATCCTATGTTTCTTAATATAACCGCTTGGTGTCGCTTCAAATGTTCATACTCGCAAGTGACAAGATTTCTTCTCCGTTACTATATAAGAAAGGTCAAATGCAGTAGAAGACAGAATAGATTTATTAACTACAATCGATTTGAATTGAAACTTTATTAAAATCGATTGACTTTATTAAACCTGCTGAAAATCACGGATTGAAGTCGATTGAATTCGATTGAAATTTAATCTACTTTAACTTTTTCAATGCAACCAATTGACTGCTCCATACATGTTTTCATTTTTTACTTCAATGAACTCCTGGACGTCGTCTACAAAAATACTGGTTTACTCAATCATCATCTTTAAGCAAAACTTACACCCACACGTACATGGTTATAAATTACAATTTCAATTAACACTTGTTTAAAAAAAGTCTCATCTAATTAATAAGGACGATTCGAATTATCACGCATTATGAAGTTGTGATAGTGTAGTCGGTAACATGTCTGCTTTTCAATCTAGAGGTTCCCGGTTCGATCCCCCACGACGGCTAGGTTTTTTCAGTTGATTAACGTTAGGTGCAAAATGCGTTTGAGTCAAATTTATAAATTAGCGCGAGCAAAGTAACAAATTCGTAAATTAATTGATATAAAAACTATTTAAACAATCAGATTTAATTCATAAAAGCATTGAATCGATTCCGAGTCTATATCTTAATTCCTTTTTGAACATTTCAAATTGATTCAATTTATAATATAATGATACTTATCTAATTAAATTGATTTCAATCGTCATTTTTTAATCAGTTTTAATCGACTTCGATATCATACATTTTACGCTTTGATAGATTTAAATACCTTTAATTCCTTTTAATTGTAATAATTGGAATTAAGATATAGTCTCAGAGTCGATTCATTTTTCTCTTATCGATTTTAATCTGGGATTTTTAGCAGGGGTATCTTGAAGATTTTAATGAGAAATTTCTAATGGTCATAATATTTTGCTTCAAAAATTTCTCTATTAGCAAAATAATTATGACCAAAAATGAATTTGCAATAATTTCTGAAAATGTTGGACATGTGACTCTCATCTTTTTAAGTACAACAATACAAGCATATGTTATGAGATAATAGGTTATAAGGTTAATAAGCTGTTTCTATTTACACAGATATAAAAATATCTTTACATGTAATTAAGTCGGTAATTAATGCATTAAATCAGCACGTGTAAGGTGCGTAAGATAATAGACGTCTGGTGTAGTCTGGTGTACTTAGTATATACAAAAGCAAGAAGTTATTAAGTAAGGTCACCTAAGCATTATCACGAAGAATATGTGAGAGACGAGGATCAGATTTTCTAGGCTAGAAGTTACCATTTGCGATCGTGGATTAATCTGTGACTATATGCAACTGAAAGAGGCTCACGCAGTAGCAGCGTGCATCGGGACTCATGTAACGATGTAAACATAAAACATAGCCTAAAACAGTGCGGTGTATCGGAGCTTGTTGGTGTACGGGTGTGAAGACTCGCTATATAATCGAACTCTCTTAAATCAGTCTGTGTGCGTGATTATACATTTGCTCATAAGAGCCCTCGCGCTTCCGATAGTGTACCGCTCGACAAGAATTATAATGTGTCTAATAAGCACCGAGAGCGCCAGCCAGGATGCGATGCAAGCTCTCGCATAAGTATACCATACACGACGTGTGAATATTTGGCACAGAGTAAACACAGCAGTGTGCTCTATATCAACTGGGAACGTCTCAGCACCTTTGGCTCACAACGATGGACTATAAAAACTAGGCACTGGTCAATCGCTCCAGGATATGCTGATCACATACGACTTGCGACATGCGCAAGTGTGAGTTAAAATAATAATTTCGAAAAGTGCCACTATCTTATTTTTCATAACTATCAGTTATGATTGATTCTAGCTTACCTGCTGATCTTTAATGCTTGACCTTTTCAAAACTGATTTCACTACATTCACTAACGTATATATTTATGAGAATATATAGAGAAATTATTGTTAGCTACAAACATTTGACAATTTCTTTAAGAATATAGAACATTTTTTTTAACTTGTTTTTTTTTTATAGCGATTTTTTAGGTTTGAGAGTTCAGTTTTATCTGATAAAGTTATTGAAAAATTAATTAAAGTAAATTGCTTAATATGTACCTTTAAGAAAATGAAATTACCTATCTTTTTACTGCAGAAAATGGATACAATCGTTCGCGGTTCTTTTATCATCCATCATATAAAGCGCAATTTATTAAAATCGTCATTACTCAAAAACAAAATGTCAAACCTTTTTAAAAATCAACATGAATATTGAAGATTATTAGAACTATACACCACTATAATTTTAGGTCATTTCATGAGCCAGATCTATAGAAAGCTGAAAAAAGTGGTTTTTCTATAAAATTTGATAACTGGAGTAAAAAGGCAATAATCAATTTCAAATTTAGAATTCAGTTAGCATTGTACAGAAAAATGGGCCCTTTCTTTGGGCTGTTTACAATACCAGTTAGTTTCGAATATATTAAGGTTCAAAAATTTAGGTTTTCACTTTGTATATTCTGTTTGACTGAAAACTCCATCATTTCTATGGTAGCTTTTATGAAATAGATTTTAGGTTACCTAGGTTCATTTTTTCTGTTTTCTTTTTATTAATTCATGAAAAACAAGATTTTTAATCTTGCATGTGCGTTTGTTTCTTGGTGATATTTCGTTCAACAACCATTATATTATTATAGCTCGGTGAAGGAGAGAAAGAGAGAAAGTGAGAGAGAGAGAGAGAGAGAGAGAGAGAGAGANACCTTTAAGAAAATGAAATTACCTATCTTTTTACTGCAGAAAATGGATACAATCGTTCGCGGTTCTTTTATCATCCATCATATAAAGCGCAATTTATTAAAATCGTCATTACTCAAAAACAAAATGTCAAACCTTTTTAAAAATCAACATGAATATTGAAGATTATTAGAACTATACACCACTATAATTTTAGGTCATTTCATGAGCCAGATCTATAGAAAGCTGAAAAAAGTGGTTTTTCTATAAAATTTGATAACTGGAGTAAAAAGGCAATAATCAATTTCAAATTTAGAATTCAGTTAGCATTGTACAGAAAAATGGGCCCTTTCTTTGGGCTGTTTACAATACCAGTTAGTTTCGAATATATTAAGGTTCAAAAATTTAGGTTTTCACTTTGTATATTCTGTTTGACTGAAAACTCCATCATTTCTATGGTAGCTTTTATGAAATAGATTTTAGGTTACCTAGGTTCATTTTTTCTGTTTTCTTTTTATTAATTCATGAAAAACAAGATTTTTAATCTTGCATGTGCGTTTGTTTCTTGGTGATATTTCGTTCAACAACCATTATATTATTATAGCTCGGTGAAGGAGAGAAAGAGAGAAAGTGAGAGAGAGAGAGAGAGAGAGAGAGAGAGAGAGAGAGTGAGAGAGAGAGAGAGCGAGAGAGAAAAAGAGAGAGAGAGAGAGAGAGAGAGAGAGAGAGAGAGAGAGAGAGACAGAGAGAAAATAATACAAATTTTAAGTGAATCTAAGTGATTTCATTGATTTGATTCCGAAAAATAGATCAAATACTAAAAAGCACGCTTTTTCGTGTTATATGATAACTGAACATTTACTTCACTGGCCTGCTTATGTGCAGCAAGTGTTTAATTTTAAACTTAATTTTAAAGGAAGCTACATGTCAAAGAATTGGTTGCGGTTTTTTCATAATTTCTAGCTTAAGGGAGTGAAACAACGTTAAAAAAACGAACAAAATTTTTCATAAAAATTTTTTTTAACAATTGTAGGGATAACTAAATTTTTAATACAGTTAGTAGACATATTTATCTACACTTTCACCAATGTAGAACCTCTCTACTAAAAATAAATCATATTTTGCTGCATATAATAAATAGGTAATGACGACGCACCACCAGTATCGCGATTTTGTATACATGCAAAATTAGACGAACCACAAAGAATAAATAATCTCAGTAGGCACCTTGATAAGATAATTTATCCTTGATGTTTTCTTTTAGTAAATCAGGGTAGTGACCTTATATCAAAAATTCAAAAGAACGGAATAAAAAAAACAGTATGTCTATAATCCCCTATTATAATAAAGAGAAATCCATTTTGGCGTTCTCCGTTTCTCCGGTTCTCCAAGTTCATAATTTTTTTATTTAATAAAATAGAGTGTCTTCTCTATTATATTAAATCTCATTTAAATCATTAATTAATTAACAATCTTGTGCAATAGCATCGACTTAAGGGTAACGATTTCAGACTCGTCTCACCGATCGCCAAAACGAACAGCGCCCCTCCATTGAAACCTATAAAGTCACCCTAACAGCACAAAAATATTTTACATCACAAACGAAATGTTTCTGCAATCATTTCAAGCATATTTCTAAAATATTGTTACAATCTTATTTGTCGTAGGGTAAAAATATTTCTAAAAAATATTGCAAAAAAAATTGTAATATCGTTTTAAAACATTTTTAAAACATTTTTAACATATTTCAAAATATTTTTTAATATTGTTATAAGATTACAAAAATATCTCGTTGATATATTGCTGCCAAACCTCAGAGAAACATTTGGAAATATTTACAAAATCTATTGAGTAACGAAGAAATATTCATAAATTATTGTAAAAATATTCATAGACAATATTTTAATGAAATATTTCAAAATATTTATAGAAAATATTTTTTAAATATGTACATAAAAAATTAAAAAATTATATTTTATTTGTTTTTGGGATATGCAAGTTTCTGTAATTTATATATTATTTATATATTATAAATATTATATTTTAAAATA
Source organism: Nasonia oneida (assembly GCA_037356405.1). Lineage (NCBI taxonomy): Eukaryota > Metazoa > Arthropoda > Insecta > Hymenoptera > Pteromalidae > Nasonia > Nasonia oneida. Next base: position 5,087 of record JAZHPH010000589.1, on the reverse strand, counting down.
TTCTATGGTATATATTTGAAAGAATTCAAGAATCAAAAAACCTTGACGTGACGGGGATTTGAACCAGCAATCTTCTGCGTGACAGTCTGGCACTCTACTCGTTACGCTATAGATGAAGTTATTATAAATCACTTTAAAAACTGTTACTCATATACTACTACGGTAATTTCGCAATTGTATACTTACTATGTAGTTTGTAAATTATTTCTACAATTATTATTAATTATTTAAAATACCATTATTACAATTATTATATTAATTCAAAATACCATTTTTGGTATTATAAATATCTTAAATATAAAATAGGGTGTGGGTAACACAGATTTCTGTAATGTGTATTTTTTGCAAATTGATTGTGCCTTTTTAGCGTGATCTTTTGTTATTTTAACTTAAATGCGTTACATACTTCTTAAAAGAGTCAATGTATTTCAAAAGAACATTTAGATTATCGGTTTAAGATTTTAAAGAATATTTAAAAAAAGTTGCAATATGTGAAGCTAAGTAATTAACATTTTTATTAACTTAAAAATATTATAAAATATTTCCTAATGTTTTATCGATATATTTCGTTCTAACTTAATCAAAATATATATCTATAAAATATTTCTAATATATTTAAAATTATATTTTCTTATTATATTTTCTTCTTATATTCCATAATGTTTTGTACAAATATAATAATATCACAAGGTTTTCAATACATTTAATTAATTAAAATTGTATAGTATATTTCGGAACAATTGCGCAGAGTAAGCGATTTCCGCACGCTTCGCTCGGGTGACAAAACACTCGTGCGAAGATTGCTTACTTCGTGCACATGTCAATGAACTGTATTTTTTGACAAGTAGTGAGCTAAAAACGTGGTTTTCATAGGACTAGTTTTTTGTATAGCATATGCAAAACAACACTTTCATATATAGCAACGGGATGTCTCGTGCCATATTATTTGTTTCGCGCACTAGTTAAAAAATCTTGTGTTTCGCGCACAGAATACGAGCCCGAAAAACCGCGTTTTGCGCAAGGAGTGTTAAAAAAATATTTTGTAATATTTGATGCTATATTTGTTAAGCTCTGTCAATTTGAGAAACTTTGTTTTAGCCTCCCATTGCCCTAAATTTTTACGTATACAAACTTAAAATAAACGATATTTTTCCAAAATAAACGATAATACGAATTCTCCGCGGTATAAGAAATATTTTTTATTTTGGAAGATTCGCAAAATCCGACAGCTAAAAAAATTATAAGTTCCGTGGGAAAAAATCTACTTGTAGAACCGTGTTTTTTATGCGTTTTAGACGATTTGGAATCGTTCTACATATTTGCTAAATGTACATTTCGAAAGTTTTTATTCATAAAAAATTTACTTATAAAGAACTATACATCTAATTTTTATACAAATATTTTACAAATTGTGTAGAAAAGTGCTACTATAACAATTTTAACTCAACTACTTTGGTTCACACTTTCGCAGTGGTCTCTATGGCTGTGGCTGCTTAAAAAATCACATGAGTACTGATATGAAAACCATAAATCTATTAGTTGAGATAAAAACCAATTGATTTATTGTTTTATTAAGTTGAAACAAACCTACATACAAAATTTCAGTCAGGCAACTGTGATAGGTTTCGAGTAACTTCAAAAACATTATTCTTGATCATCTTTGTGTACTTGTTTTACAACTTGTTTTTTGTGTTTCTCAAAAACTATCACAGCTACAGAGCTGAATATTTATATGTAAGGTTGTTTTAAAACTAAACAATAAATATTTATATGCAAGGTTGTTTCAAAACTAAACAATAAATCAAGTGGTTGTTTTTTAACAAATAGATTTATCTTTTGAAATCGTTATATCGAAAAATCGAAATATTAGCAGGGCAAGCAAATTCAGCTTATGCGTACGAAACCGTCCTCTAGATACAAAGTATCTCCAATAAGCTGAAATAAATAGAAGCTGGCTTAAACACAAAGTAACAAGCTCTTTTGCCACTCACAAGAATTAACAAAATATTATGTAAAATGAAATACTTATCTGATAGCAGCCACAGGTTTACACTGGGAGATAGGACTCTCATTATTTATTCCTTTGCAGTTTACTAAAAAAAACACTTCAGAAGTTGCCAGCAGTGAAGAAAATATCACAACGAAGTTTTGGACTACGGGTACGAACAACAATCAGCGCACTTTGTTGTCAATAATTTAGTTGCGAATACGCGACGCGACGCAGGTGAGAGGTTAGCCACAGCAGCATAGCAGTGGATGCCATGCATGTGTGTATGTCTGTGCTGCAGTGTCTTGGACCAACGAATATAGACTTGGTATAGAAGGACAGTCAGTATTGGCTCCGGGTTCCCATTTTGAAATACACGTAGAGCCTATACTACACTATAGCTGTCCCCCAAGACTGCATAGAAGAGACCTATAACGCACTATACCTGTTCCCCAAGTTTTTATCCCTTCAATTTAACCCGCGACCGTTCTTCTATACCAAGTCCATATTCGTTGCTTGGGCTCTCGGTCGAGTCAAAATCAAAAAGCAGAGGGAGCAGGCTGCGACTATTTTAAATGCGCGCGGGATTTTAATAGAATTATATGTTTTAAGACTTTGGTAAACTTTAATAAATAACTTTTCTGCAATTAAGAAAACTTTAAAGGGATAAAATATTAATAAAAGAATCAGTTAAATCAATCATTTATTCGAGAACAACTTTTATCTTCCGTTATTTATTTGCAATTATTCATAATTATTGCTTAATTGAAAACCCGTTTATTAGAGTCTTAAAACATACAATTCTATTAAAACTCCAAGCGCATTCACGCTTTTTGACTCGACCGAGAGTCCGAGACACTGCAGCACAATCACACATACATGCATGGCATCCACTGCTATGCTGCTGTGGCTAACCTCTCACCCGCGTCGCGTCACGTATTCGCAACTAAGTTATTGACAACAAAGTGCGGTGATTGTTGTTCGTACCCGTACACGGAGAATAAAAACGTTGAGGCTACTCAAAACTTCAGTAAAATCTACTTGACGACTTAGGTGAAGAAAATCCTGCGCGGTAGACACTCATCAAATGCGCAGAAGGGCCCAAACTCGTCTAGCCCTACCTACCGCCAAAGAACACTGCGGCGCTTCCCCCACTTTTCTCGCTCGGAAATTTTGTGCTGTGCAAGTCTATTCTTGCACATTTTTTACTCAAGTAGATCCTACTGAAGTCGGTAGATTCAACATTTTTTTCTCCGTGTAATCCAAAACTTCGTTGTGATATTTTCTTCACTGCTGGCAACTTCTGAAGTGTTTTTTTTTTTAGTAAACTGAAAAGGAGTAAATAATGAGAGTCCTATCTCCCAGTGTAAACCTGTGGCTGCTATCAGATAAGTATTTCATTTTACATAATATTTTGTTAATTCTTGTGAGTGGCAAAAGAGCTTGTTGCTTTGTGTTTAAGCCAGCTTCTATTTATTTCAGCTTATTGGAGATACTATGCATCTAGAGGACGGTTTCGTACGTATATGCTGAATTTGCTTGACCTGCTAATATCCGAAGATCATAAACGATCATAACGAAAAACTTTGAGTAATTATGTTGGAATGTAAAATAATGTGGGAATTAAAAATTTTACATTAAAATTTGGAGCATCACTAACATGAAAGTATCATAATTTTTACAAATTTACATGATTTTTCAAAATGTTTCACATTTTTACAAATTTATATTGGCAACTCAGAAAAGAGTTCTTTTTATAGTAAGATTTGTGCACAGTATTTTATGTTTTCTCACAATTGGGAATATAATTTCTTCGCTTCCTACGAAGACTAGCACGTTTCGCGTCCTCGCCGCGAAGACTAGCACATTTTACAAAAAAAATTGTGGTTCCGGGGTTTTATGCTCAAACAATAGATGATATTTACGGACTCTAAAGTAGTACATAGTAATATTCACATGCAAAGAGTCAGCTAGTACAAAAATTATTAAATTATCATAAGTATTTCTCATACTATAAAGAGGATTAATTTGAGCCGTAAAACGTGCTATTTCGCGGCAAAAACTGAAAATGCTAGTCTTCGCGGTGAATAACCAAATGTACTAGTCTTCGGTGCGAGATCTGAAATGTACTACTCTCCGTAGGAAGCAATGATGTATTATCTCACATTTACAAATTATTACTATATTTAAAGACTAAGATGTACAGTTTTAATGCACTCAAATTTTTGAGAGTGGAGTAATGCAACTTCTATCTAGGAGCTCTAGATCGCCAATCAGTGAGTCTAGTAAGAATGCTTTCAAACGGTGTCGGTGTTTCGGGTCAGCCATGATGGGTCACAGGGAGTGCGCGCCAAGTTTTTTATTGGTGTAATTCGGATTTATCAACTAACAATCACATAGAATAAAAAAAGTTTATCAATTTTAATTGCTTTATAAGTAGTTAAAAATGATTTCAATGATTTGCATTAGATACGATCAAAAACGATAAAATTGTGTATTATTTGCTATTTTAATAATGTATATTGAAAATGATTACGATGATTTAAATTATATGCTATTAGAAACAATTTTATTTGGCTCATCATTAAATACAATTAACTAACAAACACTCAAATATAATTAAAATTTATTACTTTTAGTTATAATATAGTCTTTTAAAAAAGATACGATTATTTTGGATTAAACCTGACATTGCCGCATTATTTTCAGCGATTTAAGGACATTAAAATAGATTGAAATTGATTAAATAGAATTGTTCCGTCGAGACCCGAGGAGAAGAGTTACGCCGTGAAAACGGCGTCGAGCGAACTCCGCGAGGTCGACGTAGAACCCGTGGCGCCATCTCCCGTGTTCGAGTTGAGTAAGCGACTTTGCGACTTGCTGCGCTCGCCGACAGCGCTGCTGGCCTCGTGTCGCGCGCGGTCGGACGAGCGCCGAGTTCAGTTCTCGATAAGACGCCAAGCCGTTGACAGCTCACACTGTCTAGCTAAGCGACGAATCGATTTCGACCTTGCGAATTTGCGCGTATGTGGTTGGTGCTGGTGCTTCCACTGATCTCTCTCTCTCTCTCTCTCTCTCTCACTCTCTCTCTCTCTCTCTC
>JAZHPH010000588.1:0-36107 GCA_037356405.1 Nasonia oneida | reverse complement strand
ATAATAACTACTAAATTGTTGTAGTGTTCGGATGAATTTCGGTGTGTTGATTTTCCTGCATTTAACCTTTTGTATTATTTATCTATAACTAACTGTATATTTGACAATTAGTAATCTTTTATTATTGTTTTGTGGCTTTTGTAGTATAGATCTAATTAATTTTTCCGGTGTAACTATGTGTATATATGAGTAAACTAATACTTAACATTATTTTTTATTTAACTGAATAATTATAATTTATTTATCGCACTTGATGTTCTGATATTTGTTGACGATTCTATATGAAATAGTGATATATATTTTTTTTATGGGAAATCTAAATTTTATTGTTAATTAATAGTTATTGTAAATTTTGTTTTTACAGTCTTAAAGTATCTATAAATGCAAATTAAAATCTAAGAAAAAAATATTGATTAGCTTAATAATAAAATGTTTATAATATTTCTTAATAATTAGGCAACTATTTGTTTATAAAATAAGAAGGATATGCAGTGGAAAAATCTATTTTCGGTTATATAACAGCAGGAGGTAGAGTGGTTTCAAGATTTACCTGAGAGGGCAAGAGGGAAAAGTACAGATTTTCAGTGCACGTGTGCGACTGTAAACAGATAACATCGCCAGATTTCCGCCCCGCCCGAATTTTCCCAACGCTTTGAGTCGTAAAACTGGGGACAAGTAGGGTGATATCTAGAATTTTATAGTTTGCAGCTGGCCCTGTTAGCCTATAGTTTTAAGAAAAAATATACTCAATGACAATTCGAGATGCGCGTCTCCGAAGGAAACCAGCGACACTCGAGATTCTACTTGGTTTATTATCATGTTTACTAAGAAAAAGGTCTCTGGGAACGAAAAGCCGAAAACCCAGAAACTTGTAGGTATATCGCGGAGAGATTACTTTTTTTCGTAGGCAAACGGGATGCGCGTGCATATACAATCTAATGTATACACAGCTTATCGTTTCGTCTATCGAGCATTTCATATTATTTTCTGAGAAAAAAAAATTTTGTTTCTAGAAAAAAGGCGGCGACGTTACAGTTGTGTGAAAAGTATTTATAAAGTATTCTTTATGAACAAAATTATCAAATATACAAAATGGTATTAATCAGAAGCAAAGTATTTCGCAGTAGTAAAAGTATTCATAAAGTATTCTTTATGAATGAACATTTATATCATGAATATCAAGAACTAGTGGACTTTCTACAAACTCAATACTCGGTCTCAGAAAACGCCACTTTACTTTTATTACTGAATAATTATATATTTTTCTCTTAAGTAAATATATATTATCCCATAAGTAAATGTAATTAATATATCAGATCTGAAATCTGGTGTATAAGAATTCGAATTAGGTAAGTGGTCAGCGCACTCAACCGCCGTGCCGAAGTTCAAGGTTCGATTCCCGTCACCGTAAAAAATTTTTATTTTCTTAATTATATTACTTCTTATATACAAATAACATTAATAACAATAATAATACCTATACAACGCGTGTGCGACATTTTAACGAAAATTAAATTCGTTATAGAAGCAAGAATTATTTATGATTATTTTATGAATGCTTTATGATTTCTTTAGTGGTAACCAGTGGTGGGCCCGTATGATACGCCGTGTCGTAAATCGTATTCACGACGCGTCGCAAATACGCGTCGCAGACGTCGCAATTAGATCGCGAATTATACCGCGCGTATCATACGCGTATAAATGAAAAAAAGCAAAATTTAAATTCAAATTTCAATTCTTGAAGAATCGAATTCTTGTAAAACAATTTTTATAAAAAAATAAATGTTTATATATGAATTTTTGTCAAAAACTATTTATTATAATCAATAATAGTAATACGAAATTACAATAATATTATTGTAGTCTATTATAACTAAAATTACTCATTAATTTTCAATAAATAATATTAATTCTAAATTTTTTTCAATAAAAATATTTAATAGTATATCAGAAATATTTATTGTTTCAAGTTACCCTTCGTTATCCATTTTTGTAATCACTTCAATTAGACTATACTTATACAATATAAAAGGATTTCACGCCTTATATAAACACATTACAGAGCGACAGAAAATAAACTCTCTGATCCTTAGAGTATAGTTTATTTAAAAAGCTATACGAGCTCTACGATCATAAAAGCTGCTTACCTATAGATTTTGTAAACAGAAGCTCCGAAACACGTAGTACATATATATGTTTTGGAGCTGACACTATACTGACTAAAATGTTTGCTATTATGGTCGTCTTAACTCTTGTTCACATGTGTTATCTTCTTATTTAATAAGGAGACTTATTTTTTATTCAACTCTCATAAATTATGTATCTAAACTAACTTAATTTTTCAATTTCGCAGGTTTATTATTGTTTGCGACGTCTACGACGCCATTACGACAAATCATACGCGTCGCATTGAATGATACGCGTATGGTGTCGCAAATCGTTTTCTCACGTCTTTTACCCATCACTGGTGGTAACAATTAACCCATGATAAATACTAAGGAATACTTGGTGATTACTGTATGACTTCTGTTTTGGTACCAGAGCATCTGCTGCGAAATTTCATTAAAAAAATAATAATTTTTTATGAATGCTTCTGAAGCGGACATTCGTTAAAACCTGAAGCTATCATTAAGAATTCTATGAAAATACTTATTGAAAAAAAGTATTTACTAAGAATTCTTTACGATCTTTATAAAATTTCCCAATGCTGATCGTGTAGAATCTATCGATCCAGCAATCTGGTTGGATTATTTCAAAAACGTTCCACAAGAATTAACTACCATCAAGTGTACATCTAATATTTACCCTGGTAGAAAATTGAGCAGCGAAACTGGTGAGCTGTGACGTTGAGCAAAACCCTAGGCGATTTCTATAGGAGAACAAAATATATTAACCCCGGGTCATTCGAACGAGCATTGAAATACTCTCTACAATCGCGAAATGGTTTGAAGGTAGTGAATAAACTAGAACAGTGTTTGTAGTCAAACCAGTTTCAAGGATGTATATTGTCTCAAAGAATGTAAATACAAGAATCTACGAATTATCTGACTCTAAAGCTAAGCTGATAATTCTACGGACTCGCGACTCTGACTGTCCTCCGGAACGGCGGTGATGCTGCAAGACGTCTGCTGCTGGCGTTGGGGGCGTGACCTTGAATGAAGTGATGTAGTTTTGACTAATCAGAGCGACTCCGCGCGGACTTACAGAACTATGAGCTCGAATCAGAGTCGGTCCGCTGTGCCTACGTGGTGATTGAAATTGAAAGAATTATTACCTTAAAGAAGCATGTAATAACTGGGTTTAAACGCTTTGGTTTTAGACTTCATCCTCGCTACGCCCGCCTTCCTCCGATTTGCCGGGGTGTTGTTTACATTAATTATTACCTTGAGGGATCATGAAGTATCTGGGTTTAAGTGCTTTGGTTTCAGATTTTATCCTCGCTACGCTTGCCTTCCTCCCATATGCCGGGGTGTTGTTTACATAAATTATTGAGCATGGAGAGCACGGGGTAGTTGGGGTTGAGCGCTTTGGTTTTTGGTTTATTACTTACTTTACTCGCCTTCCTCCGATGTACCGAGGTGTTGTTTAAAAGAATTGTTACCTTTGGGGAGCATGAAGTAGCTGGGTATAAGCGCTTTGGATTCAGATTTTCTCCACGCTACGCTCGCCTTCCTCCAATTTGCCGGGGTCTTGTTTATATAAATTATTGAGCATGGAGAGCACGGGGTAGTTGTTTTTGTGCATTTTGGTTTTTGGTTTATTACTTGCTACGCTCGCCTTCCTCCGATTAGCCGGGGTGTTGTTTATATAAATTATTGAGCATGGAGAGCACGGGGTAGTTGTTTTTGTGCATTTTGGTTTTTGGTTTATTACTTGCTCCGCTCGCCTTCCTTTGATGTGCCGAAAGGTTTTTAAGTACATTATTACTCTCGGGGAGCGTGGTATAGTTGGGTTTGAGCGCTTTGGTTTTTGGTTTATTACTTGCTTTGCTCGCCTTCCTTCGATATACCGAAGTAGTATATGGGCCACTATGGAGAGACAGGGGCGTGGCCTAACTGACGTCACCGCTCCCGTGGCTGGCGCCAGGTGTTTATGTAAACAAACATCATGTTTATATAAACAGTAGCTGATAAGGTCAATAAACATGATTTACGACCGCTACTGTAAGAGTGTGTCATCGATGGGTGAACTACTTTGTTTATTTATAAATAATTATAAATAATTTGTAAACAAAAGCTATATCACGCATACGATGCCATAAGGTTAACATGATTTACGACCGCTACTGTCATAAACAGTCTGTCACCGATGGGTGACTTTTATTTGTTTATTTATAAATAATTATAAATAAGTTTTAAACAAAAGCTATATAATGCATACGATGCCAGCCCTCCCTCTTTTACCCAAGCAGACCCTGGCGCGACTCTCTCTCTCTCTCTCTCTCTCTCTCTCTCTCTTTCGCTGTCTACTCCATACCGGCCCCGAGCTCGAACGCACGTGCGCGACTCTCGCTATACCAGCCCGTAGCCCCCTCTCCTTTTACACTATAGTAGCCCCTGAGCTCTGGCACGGTGGCTCCCGCCGCTGCTGTACCGGACCCGTTTCTCTCTCTCGGTCTCTCTCTCTCTCTCTCTCTCTCTCTTTCTCTCTCTCTCTCTCTCTCTCTCTCTCTCTCTCTCTCTCTCTCTCCTCTCTATACTATACTCGCGCTCGTCCGCCAAAGCCGCCGTCTACCTGTCGTATACCTGCTGTTTGGCTTTTATTGCCCTTGGGCCGGCTCTGATGCTTTATGCGCGGTAATAATATATAACCTGTATGATTTCCTACTACACGGTGCCGCAAAGCCTACTCTAAATTTCGGCTATGGGGTTTATTGATGGGATTTGTACACATTAAAATAGAGAAATTTTTGTTTGATACACTCTTATATTTATTTAATAAAACAGTAAAAATTGAATACATGATATATTTATGCGCGCGTGTGTATGTGTGTGTGCGTAGAACAATAAAGCATATTTACAGCTTAGAAACTAACGATAGGAGATGGATAAAAAGATTTATATCGGAAACATAACGTCGTACACATCTTTTGCGATTATTGCTAATCCAAACGCATAGATTTCTGTTAAAACTACATCTAAAACTTCGACGCTTACAGTGGCGAAATTCAAGTTTGTCTTAACAATTTCGTCGATTTTATATTTATGAAGGGCGTAATATTGTTTGAACGAGTTTACATTTTTCAGAATTTCACGACATATTTCAGCCTCTTTTCTTTTCAAAGCGTCTTTTATATAATCTAAAATTGAATCCACTCCGCGATTAACTAATCCCGAAAGCTCTTCGAGCTGTTTAAAACGCAAATCAATGCACTCTTTGACCTGTCTTAAGCCAGCGAACGTTTGTTGATGCATAATTACACTAGGCGGACTCTCGTACTTTTTCTGCTTCTTGCACGCAGGCTGTGCAGGTGGATGCTGTTGTGTTTCCTCGTCGTGGCCGCCGACACTGGTGATGAACTGCTGACCGTTGTGGGTTGTCAATTCTGCTGTAGGTGCTGATATTGCTGTTGGCCTCTCGTCGATGCCGATCGCCCTTGCTCCGAAGCTCTTTGTGAATATGACATCGTGATTTGGAAGGAGGATCTTGCTAGGATTTCCAAAATCCTGGTAGAACGTGAAGGAGTGATTCAGATATACATCCATAGCATCCATCTGATCTTTGATCACTTCCCAGCTGTGTGTGTCGAGTGTCACATACTTGGCTGGTGATCCATTGGCACAAATTTTTAACACTGCTCTGTAGTAACCGCCGTAATACTCCAGGCCTATGGTTGCACGCTTGCAGTTTGATTTGTTGAGCGCGTACGTCGTCGAGTACAACAAGTTGCAGGTGATCGGCTTATTTTTCCAAGACTCGGCACTTGGTGCTGCTGCTGCCGCCGCTGCTGCTGGTGCTGAATCCATTGCAAAGATTTTTTACACACGAGGTCTACTTGACGAGAGTGTTCATACGACTGATGGCTGACGACTGCGCCACGACACCTTTATAAAGCATGGGACGACAAAGAACGAGCGTCAACGAGTCGCAGATATTTCTAGAAACGTCGGTTACAGTATTTAAATTCCATAGTGAAACGAGACGCGTTTGATATCGATAGAAGTTGTTTTGTTTAACCCAACCGTCAGAGCTAGTAGGTTTGTATAAACTGCTCAGATAATAAACATCCGGTCTTGGCTGTGCAGATCTGATTACAGTAACCCCATCCTGTAGAACTCGTGCGTGGGAATGCGTTGACTCGATGATGGCGATGACGCATTGTTTTATTTTGCATTCTTTTCATGAGCCTTCGATAAAACTTAACGGCTAATGCGTCATTCTTGACAAAATCTGATGAAAAAAAACGTAGATGTTTTCGCAGAGAAATGCCACTACACATATGATACAGAAACATAATGCAGTGCTCGCCACATACTTTAGAGTCGACGCTCTGCACTTGTTTTTTATTCCAGTCGAATCGCGTGCAGTTTTTTCCGAGTCGATCAAGATGATGCTTTGATACGGGTGCAACTTCGTAGCTGTCAAAGTAAATTCCGTATTCATTTATATCTATAAAGATGGCAACCCAGTGTGATCCTGGCTGATCGGACGTGTCGAGATTCGTTACAATAGCTGTCGGTGTGGATAGCAATTTCGGAACGTGATTAGCAGCGTAAACTCCTATTGAATCGGCATTTAATCCTCTAATAGCTGTGATTATTTGACGCGTATTCATGTTGATGATGCATCTACGTACTCTTCTTCTACAGCACCGTCTTTTTTCTCGTCAGCTTCTTTTTTAATTTCGTCCACAACGTCGCTAGCACGAAATCTTTTGGGGTAGTGATATCTCTCCATCTGCAGCCGATCGTAATCTAATATAGCTTGGTACATTACTTGGCTATTTATGTCGTACGGATCGCGTCTATGAGGACTGGCAACGATTGAGTGTATCCACCTTCTGATTTGATAGGCTCGACGCAGTGCGCAAAAAATTGTCTTGTTATCGATTTTCTTGATACCGTGGCTGGTGCACAGCAAGACGTTAGGGAATTGCATAGAGAGTTCGTCAAACGAAGGCGCACTAAAATCTTCTAAATTGATGATTCTTCGAGCCACTACTTTTTCCAAAAACTTGGCTTTTGCTTGGCCACGCACGTATATACGGCGCGCGTCTTTCACCAAGTTGTGTACATCGAGAGTGCAGTAATTATTCGTCTGCTGCATATCCGTGGGTAATTCGGTAAAACTGCACGGCGCGCGAATAATCCAATGACCAACTATACGGCTCTGGAGAGATAAAACTCCGACTTCTTTGGGAATACATTTTTTATTTATATCCCGAAAGCCTTGAATCTCGATCACGTAGTCCGTCATGATGATGCTGTTGCTGCTCGAGTACGTTAGGTGCTGGCTGTTTCGAGAGGGAGACTAACTGCATACTGTCAGCGCGCGCGCCTTATGAAGCGCGAATCAAATGTGTGCGTGCGCATCAAGCGCTAAAATCCGTTACGATTTGGCGGTTAGAGTCGATTTCCAGAACGTTGTCGTACTCTGCGTAAACGATACAGTTGATAGCAGTGAGAAGAGCCGACTCAAATCTCACTTCTATGTGTATGCCACCCGAGCGCACGAGATTCCAATGTGTGGCACAGTGTGCCGATAAATCAGGAGTGAGATCGAAGGCCGTCAAAAAATTGCCTTTGTAATAGTTGTAGCGATTGATGCCAAAACCTTCGTTCAGAAAATGCACGCCTGTGCCAGAGTAAAGTGTTTGATAAGCGTCAATGTAGAGTTTGTCGATACCCGTGAAACGTGACTGCAAAGGTTTGCTTGGAATTTGTACACCATCGACGTAGAGAGAAATATAATTTATAGAGGTGTTGAAAATTAAAAGGATTTAACGCGCGGGATCCGTTGAATGCTTTGTTTTCCACAAAGCCCAAGATTATTCTCTTCGGCAGCTGACCGTGTATAACGTTGTCGATCGAATCGCCCAATATTCCCGAGTGAAGAGTAAACGACTTAACTTCGACTCTCGTTATGGGATATTTAGCCGTGGGTTTCGATAACGCTTGCGCATGAGCCAGTAAAACTCCAGGACTGATATTTACTCTGCGAACTATGAGTGTAGCTTCTTTGATCCTGAGTTTGAATTTTCCATCGGCTGTCGCGTCCATCAGACAAAAAGCATCCTTACTCCTCACTAGACGTACGCACATTTCTACGCCATTAATCAGCATTTTATCCTGATTAAAGAGGTCGTGATGTAGATGTCCAATCATGTCAAAGTATCGTCGATTCTGTGTAAAATATTTGCGATTTTCCAACCCTTTGTTCACGATAATAGGTGCTGTGACAGTGCTCACCGCATTAGCTGGTGAATCGAAACCGCCGCTCGTGTCGTCGTACCACAGACTCGCTGTAAGATGTGACTCTTTAGCAGCCGGGGCGTAGTTGAGAAGCGTCTCGATGTACGCTCTGTAAGAATAGGCGTTATTAGGCGGCGAAACAATTTTCTGATTGAAAAAAAACGGCAATCTGATTAAACATTGAATGCATGAAATTGTTGAACGGTCCGACTTTAAGGTCTTCGGTCGTTGCGGTAGCCTCGTCAGCGGGTACGATTTTAGCTTGTACATGAAGCATAGTGTGAGCCAGATCAAAGTAATGCTCGCTACCTGCCGACACGACAAATTCCAATGGTGCGTCGACATCGTCGCTAAGAGACGACACAGGCTTATAATGTAGAAAGCTACTGCTTTCAATTGACGTTTGGGTGGCTGGAAGCGTGAAAAGATCCAGCTCGCTGGACATGCATTCCGTCGAGTGAGAATGTAAAAATGCCATTTTTACCCCAAACTAAATACGCCTAGGACCAAAAATATCCGTAACACTTCTCAAACTCTGCTGCTGTTGCTGTGTACTTCTCTTTTTAGGCCTCTTCTTCGTTTTTCTCGTGACTCTCTTCTTCCGTCCTACCGTATGTTGTTTGCGTTTTTTGCTAGAGCCGATTGTACTCGATGTACGCGTCTTTCTCAACTGACGCCTTCGATGCAATGTGCGTGATTTATAACCAGAGCCTTTCATCATTTCTGCTATCTTTTCACCGGCTTTTCTCTTCAATTTTTGTCCAGACTCTTTAGTACGATATTTGAACGCCTCCTTGAAATTCGAGCCGTTGTTTGCAACGTCGCCCAATACATTGATGCCTGTGCGCACAGCCTCTTTGCCCACAGCTCTGGCACCGGAAGTGATGTACGGAAGAATTTTGCGAAATAAACCTCCGAGCCACGCACCTACACCTCGTCCGCGCTGATACGTTGAACCGGAATAGACGTGTCTCACACCTCCACCGCCTACTTGCTCGTCGTAGTAGCGTATGTAGTGACTCATCGTGACATAGCGTTGCTCTCTCTCTCTATATATCTCACTCTCTCTAGCGATTACGTTTAAAGTGAAGCGTAACCGTCAACGTTCCATATTCGAATGGTATTCGCACTCCGTGCTGATCCCTTATATCTATGACAATCGAGCGAAAACTGTGATGTAAAAGCGGAATATAATAAGCAGGTGCAAAATGTCTCACGATATTACTGCCGAATTTGTACTTTGCACTATCCACGGAAACTATACGCAGTAGAGCAGCTTGAGTGTCGCCTACAGTGTGTGGCTCGCATACATCCGTGTACACGTAGAGCTGATCGGGAATAGCTCGGGAAAGCGATGCTGGTCTGTTTCCTAGCACTACTACACTACCCATTGACGATGTGACAAAGGTGCCATTTTTTCGCCTAGTCTCGGAATCTTCGAAACCGAAAATGCGGCAAATTTTTTCGTTAAACGTTGTCTGATGCTGATCATCGAAGGGACACCTGCGCTGTAGCATGTAGTAGCCCTTTTGAAAGGGTGCAACTTCGAGACGCAGATGATCGTGAAAGGCAGCTGTTTATTTATTTCGTTGGCTAGTTGCTCGATCTTGCCGTAAATACCGTGCGGAAAAAAATGCGTTTCCTGCTTTGCCTTTTCCGACTGCTTAAATGTGTAAAAGGCGTCCGATTCTTGAATGTGCGTGACAGTGCTCGGCACGTGAATTTCGACGAGTGCAATGGACCAATTCCCGCTGAGTTTGAGCTCGCGCGAGAGCTGCGTTGTTAAGCAGCTGGTGGCGTTTTCGTTGTAGTACGTCATACTGCTGTTGCTAGGCAGAACTAGGTAAAAATCGTTCTGGTCCATTTTTAAATTTTTTGTACTTCAGAGGCTTTGATCCACGAGTTGAATTTGTCCGGATAGCCAGCCCACTTGACGAGTAGCTGCTTCTTCGAGCCACGACCCTTTGTACGAATTACGCGTTCTATTTTGAATTGCTCAGCAGCGTCCGACATGCGTTTCGTGCCAACGTGAGCGAGCTCCTCGAGATAGAAAAAGCCGTCAATCTCTTCGCCGTTTAAATCTTCCAGGATAAACGTTGGTAACTGCTGTCTGTTGGATATGCGCTTAATCTTGAAAACTTCCTCGCTAAAGTTTTTTTCGTATCCCTTCTCGAAAGTATTTTTTGTGCGACTAATGCGTACGTAAGATCCGGACTTGTATTTATTCATTACACCTGACGCCATCTTTTCGCGATTCTTGTAAGTCGATTGCAGAGGAGCTCTTTTCGCTAAATTTTCGCGCGCTTTTGCAGCATTGTAGATGCTCACGTCACAGGGACGCATCTTTGTACCGCTGTGTTGCGTATGATTGTAAGCCTCGATGATTTTCTGCACCACGTCGATGTAACGTTGCGTGTTATTGTGAGAAAAGTATCGCCACATTCGTTCGCGTATAGTACGGTTTAGTCTTTCCACTACAGCCGCTTTGATATCGGGGTTTCGAGCTGTACGGAATTTGATGTCGCGTTTTTTCAAAAATTCCTGAAACGTCGAGACTACAAACCCCTTACCCTTTTCGGATTGTAAGAGTATCGGGACGCGACCGTTGCTGCGCTAGAGTATTCGTCCGAAGGCTGCTGTGACGTTGGCTGTAGTTGATGAATCTTGATGAATTTGGCGAAAGGTAAACGACCGATGGGCACTTCCGACTGATCCAGTGTTTTTTTCCTGCGTGTGACAACGCCGCTAATCAGTTCTACAATGTTGGAATCTTGTATGGGCCGGCCGTCTATACTGACTCTACCAATGCTATCCCACTTGAGACGATCGCCGGCAACGGTTTTCCAGTGTTTCAGCAGAAGCCGCGTTTTTTGAGCGTAACTCTTGGGCACGCTGTCGAGTATAATTTCTTCAGTCATTGGTGCCGATGTCACCTCTATTTCGTCGACGTCGCGCTCGTAATCGTGTTCAGCGTGACGTTCGGAATCTTTGAAAAACAGATATCGCCGCAGTACTTGTAAATAATTTTGACATTTTTCACGCTCATCTGTAAATTTATTCGAATGTAGAATCGTGTGCATCTCGGAATCGAGTCTCGAGAGATTGTCGCCGCACGTTTGAACAGAGTTCTCACACGACTCGTTTACTACTGGCGGTGCTGCTGCTGCTGCTAGTGGCTGAACGTTTTGCATGCGCGAAAATATATCTTCGGGTACGATAATCATTTTTCTCGCACGATCCATTTTAGTCTTCCGCTGCTGCTGCTGCTGCTGACTTTGAATTAAATAACTTCGAGACAAGAGCTCCGATAATAGGTGCGAGTAGAAGCGGCAAAAAAGCACCACCGTGCTGTACGAGAACTCGTTTCTTCTTCTGCCAATCGCTGACAGATTTCTTATTATTGCAAATAGTCAATTTTCTCAGCACGTTTTTGAGCTTTTTGAGTCGTCGTTTATGCGAGTCTTTGATTTTGATGACACCTTGCAAGATATTCAAAGCGCACTCGCATATGCAACGCACGAGTCTCTTGTCGGCTGTGCGTAAAAGAGCCGTACGTTGTTGGCCGTCCGTGTGACAAAGAGTGTTCAGTACAGCTACTCGTTTTCTGTTGAAATGCTTGGTATCGAGCGTAGCCACGACGGGTATACAGCAGCCAGCCTGTTTCTTTTCCGATGTTGTTGGCGCCATAGCTGCTCGCATACTGTCTATGCCGAGAGCTCTGCACACCTATTTTGTATTTTCACTTTTTACCGAATTTCGGCACGTAGGCGTACTGAATATCGTCGCTTGGGAATATACACGTGCGAACCCTATACTCATCCACGGCCGTTTGAGTTAGATCGAGAAAAAGATACGAGTGAGGTCCACGCGTAGCGTCTATGTAAGCCTCCTGCAGAAACCTCGGATCTTCCGGATAAATTTGTCGCGCGAGATGCCGAATCTGAGCTCTGTCACGAGGATTTTTAAATATAACAAGATACTTTGAATTTAAACTTATGTTGCGCTGAGACTTTCCCTGGTGAAAAATATTCTGCGTCACCAGAAAGACCGACAAATTCAAATGATGAGACGAACGCGAGAACAAATCCAGAACTATATCGTTCGATGATTCTCTCATCAAGTCGTCGAGTATCAGTAATTTTTTCTTTCTCGTATCCACGGAGTAATCGCTACGCAGCGGAAGTCCCTCTCGAAACTCTATAGGTACAGCAGCACTCCCGCCAACTTTGAATTCACTGCGGTACGTCTCTTGCCACTCGGTATAGTAGAGCAGAACCCTGTCGAAGCGAGCATCGCACATCTCAGGCAGATGCTGGAGAAATTTTTTCAGAAACCAGCTTTTTCCAGCTCCTGTCGGTCCTGCTATGCACGCCGTAAAAGGATGCTTCCAACGCGTATCCATCTTATCGACTAAAGCGATCTCTTCCCGAAAAGCGCTTTTTATTAATATTATTTCTCGACCTCGGGCGGCGGCGTCGGCGGGTGCGGCGGGCGCACGGGCCGCGTATACGCGTGTATTCTCGCGGGCCTCGTATACGCGTATACTCACGCGAGCCGCGTATCCGCATATCCGCGTATACTCACGCGTGGACCGCTTATACGCGTATATTAGCGGCCGCATCCGCGGACGAGTCGTCTTTACGCGTGCATGTACGGCTCGCCTGTAAGCGTGCGATGATGAGTGGATAAGGGATAGAAGGATGTTATAATAACAAGAAAAATTTTAAGATATTTTTTTTTTATTATAAATATATTAAACATAACGCAGAACAAATTTAATTACTTAAAAACTAGTATAAAAAATTTACTTTTTTTATTTACAAACAACTTACATACTATACTTTACTTTTGTAACCGTACGGGAGCGATAACCCGGGAGTAACATACCTACGCTTTTTTAGAACTATGCTACACGATTTGACCTCTTCTCGCGTGACAACAGTGTGGTCTGGCAGTCTTTTAATAAAATTAAACTTAAGATTAATGCATTCTCTTCATCAGGCTCAAAATAATTTTCAATCATACTCTTAATGCTAGGATAATTTATTCTCAAAGAATTCGAGAAATTTAACGAGATACCCTTGACTTTACATTTTTCGGATACCTCGCCAGTTCTCGAATTCATGGTTCTGAAGCCGTAAAATTTCGGACCGCCTGAGAGGAACCTCGTGATAAACGTGCCTTCGTCGAGCTCGTCGGTCATATCACCGAGCAACGAGCCTAACGGGGGCCTGTATTCTTGTGCGTTTTGATCGTTGCACACAAATATGCACGAATCAGTGACGCAGTACAGCGTTCGCTTGCCGAGCTTCTCCAAATACGAAAATAGTTTCAAGCGGGCCAGAGTTGTCGTGTAGGCTGCTATGACTACGTTCGTATATGGAGTAGACTCCACAGCATCGTCGATGTACTGCCAGCTCGCGTACATCACCTCCTCGTTGACCAGCAGGAGACTCAAGACCTCCTTATCTTCGGCCGTTAGAAATTTACGGAGGTCTTCGCGCTCCTTCACGATCACCGTCTGTTTTAAATTATCTGCTGTCCGAACTTGCCCCAAAAAGAGTTCAGACAGAGCTTCGCAACAGTGCGCAGGCCAGAGTTTTTCGCGATTTTTTCCAACTCGAGCGATATCTCCTCATTCTCGCGATACTCGCGAATGTAAAGCGCTTTCGATTCCACGTCGACGCACCAAGCTGGAAACCCCGATGCTTCCTGCTTTAATCGCAAGAAAGTGTCGATGTAGCCAGCGAAAAGTCCTCCTTCACCTGTGAGCGGATCGAACTCGGTCATACTATACTGCCATATGACAAATATTTCAGTTATAGGGTAGCCGAGTTCGATGGCTTTTCGCAGCTCATCCGCCATCCAGGTTCCGCTGAACTCGCGCTGACTCGCATCCGGGTGGCAACAATCGCTCTGCCGCATCTCTTCGCAGCATGTACGACACAGTACGAAGAGAAGCTTGCCGTGCATTCTTAGCGGCAAAAGAGGCTGATATAATTTTCTCGGCGGTAAAACCTTACATTTTACCAGCCCATCTATGGCCGAAAAATTATTGAGATTGTCACCCGTTAACTCATCAGACTCCTCGCTGACGTAAACCTTCGGATGACCGAGCGGAAATCTGCCTCGTATACAAATGTAAGGATACAGCGAGCATATATCTGTATACAGAATACGCTCGCCTGGCTTAGCATCGTAAACTGCGACGAAATTTTCGGTCCGTCCGCCGAAGAACGCGTCACGAGGATTAAGCGTTATTTTGCTGATGAGCGGATGCTCCGACACGTACTTGGCGATTTCGGGGGTTTCACGCTTGACTCTGTCAAACTCACATTCCCAAATTTCGCGCGTCTCGTAGCCAAGATTTTGGATCTGCGCGATTTTAGCGCGTTTACTTTCGAGCAACGCGTCGAAAGTACGACCCCAGGCATTCGACTTGTTGCGATTGTTTTTGAAACACTCAGGACAGCCATGCGTATAGCAACCCTGAAATTCAAAAACAATGGGTTTTTCGGCTGGATTGGCAGATGGTAAGAATCCACCAAAAATCCCTCGCGAAAAATTTTTCTGAAAGCCACACATGCGCGATGCAGAATCGTCACGTTCATGAGACAGTAGTCGACGATTTCCTTGCGGAAATCAAACATTGCGTTCGTTGCACGCATCTCGCTGTGCCACCGCAAGAACATCTCGCGCTCGCTCGTCGACATGAATAATAGTGCGCATCTGGTATGGCGCCACGATATTCGGCGTTAGCCGACGTGTTCAAAAGGTGTGGAAAACAGCCTTTTTTCGTAGTCTCGCCTAAACCGAATGTAGCATGCAAGGCGGCCAACTTCATTTGAAAATAGCTGAGACTATCGATGAACTTTGTGCGACCATACCGGATGCACAGTATTTTCTGACCATTCAGTATGATGCTTGGCGCGCAATTTATTTTACGTTCGATAAACCGCCGTAAAACGAATTGTGCATCGTACCCTCGTGCGTTGTGCGCGATGCATATTCAAAGTCCGTTTTGTCGCGTACTACAAGCTGTAGCAGCTGACCAACGGGATCTTCGGTAAATATATGTTCGCGCACACCGCACGAAGGACACCATTCTGCTACTGAAATGTCGTTAGAACTTATGCAATCCGTGCAGACTTGCGGTGCAACGCAGACATTCGGGACGTGCATCTTTATGCTTTCATCGCCTCGATAAGATGCTTCTTGCATCGTTTCCAGATCGTAGAAAACATAAAGATACTTTTTCGCTGAAGCATCATTTTTTATCGGCTGTATAAAACAGTGCTGATTATAGCCGTGTGTCGACTTGCAATATCGACACCAATTTTTGCCGCACTCGTGCTTACCGCGCTGCCGGTTCACGCTTTTGCAGCAGGTACCGCAAATCTGCAGCATATCGCACAATCGCTTGTTCTTCGTTTTGTACGATCCCTCAGCCGAATGGTTGCGAAAACATACATCGCCGAAAAAATTGCGATTACACGATGCGCATTTTTGCAAAGCTTCGTTCTCGCTACAGGGTGGCGAAACGAAGCAGCGCGAACACAGCTGCCTACACTTGTGATCCTCGTTATTACTGTAGCCGCGATTGCAAAAAGTACAGAAAAATGTTGCCTTCGCAGCTCTAAAAATATTGACGATCACGTCGTAATGAAGCTCGAAGTAGAGCAAAAACATTATGGTTGTGCAGGCATCGCTACGTCCGTCAAAAAATGGTGCTTCGCCGCTGCCCAGCGAGTCTTTCTCCTAAGCAACTAAAGCTGTACCACGAGCAGTAAAATAATGCTGAAAATGACGAAGCTCTAGTACACCACAGCCTTCGTGAGGTACAAGAACACCGGCATCCTGGCACAATTTTACAGCTCGCTCATGTTATAGCTCCCTACGACCGTCGCGGATGACGTTCCACTCGGCTCTCATCGCCGGGGTATCGCTCGCTTGGAGCGCGATTTTCGCCTCGCCTACGACGAGCGCTCTCGGCAGACAGAGATTGTCACGATTGGTGATCTGGATGATGGACCGTTGAGAAACGCTGTCGACAGTCAAGTTTTTCCGTCGAGAGCCACCTGCACCTACAGGCATCTCTACGACGATCAAACAAACGGTAAATGACTCGTCGACTCGAAAATTTGCGTTACTCTGGACGAGTCCAGACACCACAGACCATAAATCCTCGTCAGTCAGCGCGCTCGCGAGACGATACGAAAGCCCGGCCGACCCGTTGGCGAAATATTCGCTCGAGATTGTAACACCGACGCGATCGCTCCCGCTTCTGATTAGAGTTAGCAAATACTCGTAAATATCGCGTATTGCTAACTCAACCCAGCTGAGTATGTTGGTCCCACGCGGCGGTGTTTTAATCCGTAGCGTCAGATGGCGAGCGTCTGTACGGAATTTCCGTACGCGATGCACCGTATTCGCAATAATTTTGAAGCGACGAAACCGCACATCGTCACGAGCTTCCTCCTCATCCTCCTCCTGATCCGAATCAGAAGCTGCTGCAGAACCGCGCTTATTATACTATTATTCGGCGACGGTGCCTCTTCGCTTGAGGTATCGCCACCGTCGCCGCCGATGGATGCGATACCTCAAGCGAAGAGGCACCGATGGATGCGATATGCCGCTCGCTGTGCTCTCCTCGATGATCGGGTAACCCGTATCGTAGAACCCAACCTCCTGCAGCATCGATAATGTTGGACTCAGCAGCACTGTTGTAGAGTCCGATGATACTGCCGGCGATAATGGGCCCTCTTCCTCGATGCTGCTGATGTTATCGTCGTCGACTGTAAAAAACAGAGCCTTCATTCTTCTGCACGACTGTGGTAGCTTCGAACGACGTCGCTGAATAAGTCAGCCATCTCGAAGGCAGTCATAGAAAATAATACGTCTTCTGAATTATCAAGCATGTTGTTTAGCCAACGTATTTCCTGAGCACGACCGTTATTTACGATTCGTAGCGCAGAAGCTTGAAAAATCACAGCCGCGTTATTTTCCGGATTTCCCTCCGTACAGGGCTCCATGCCTTGATTCAACCGGCGTCTGATAACTTAAAAAATTATTATTGATATTAATAATAATTTTTTAAGAAAATTAAAGTTATTAAATAAAATGTAACTTACTTTCGTTGATGCGACGGTCGAACGAGCTGTGCTGATCGAAGCGAAGATAGGGATTCATCGCCGCAACTTCGTCATCTGTCTCTTCCCGAGTCGCAAAGTCCTCGAAAACCTCGGCTCTCGTAGGACCAAACTCGGGAGCAGGCTCGTAGCGGAACGAGAGCAGAACCATCGCAGCTTCCATCGTTCGCTCGCTACCTCTCAGCGGTGCTGGAGCGCCCGCTCTGTAGACAGCCTGCTCGTACACGCCAGGCCGATCATCGCCGTGATCGCTGTCCTCTACCTCGCTTTCATCGTCATCCTCCATGAGCTCCTCCATGAGCTCCTCCATAGGAGCTTGTATCTCATCCTGCTCCTGCTGCACCTCCTGCTCCTCCTCCTTCTCATCCTCCTCCTCATCCTCGGATGAAGTGGCTCGCTGTAGAGAAGGAGGTGAGGATACAACAAACAGTGTTGCATCACTGTCGCTGTCGCTCTCCTCAGCGTCCTCCTGCAGGGTAATTCGGGCTATGAAGAAAAAATTAAGTATTATTATTTTTTTTAAACTAATTGTAGGAAGCAGTGTAAACACTTACCATGTTCCTCGATTATATGCCGCAGGCAGTACACATCACGTGCACCGCGCTCCACCAAGAAACTGCCGACGATTTTTATCATGATACTCGAATGTCGAAAGTATTTTTGATAAAACGCTGCGATCCAGCGGTACGCGCAATGCGTAAGCAAGCAGCGCAGCTCGCAGCGCAGCCTATCCTCGGACATGCGGTGAACGCGCACATACCACTCACGAGTATACTTCCTCTGCACAGATAAGTGACGACCCTTGAGCGCGTTGGCTACACGCAGGATCACATCGCAAACTTCGTAAGTAGCGCTATACATTTCTGCTACACATGGTAAGCTGCCTCTCTCAATGACACGCATTTCGAGAGAGACTGATGGCTGCGCTGACTTACAGAGGGGTTTTATAGACGGCTCAGGGCTGATTGGAAAATATCATGCCCTTTTTAGGAGTGATTTCAACGAATAAGAAGTATCGCAAAGCAGAGAAATCGTGAACGAGGGGGATTTGTTTTAAAACAAAGTGTAGCTCATATTACAGCCATAGCTGAGAAATCAGGGCTGCAGGCAGTGATCGGAAGAAGTGATTTTTTTTCTGATAAGCCCGCGCTGGATCTCAATTGTATACAAATAATCAGCCAGTCCTAGTATAGCGTTGCGGAACGGTCTCGCATTCTTAAGACAACGAAAAAGGTGAAGAGGTGGGATCTCCCTCTACCTACGTGCAGAAATTTTCGCCAACGGCTTACGCTTGTGACACGAATCGCACCGATCAGTACGTTCTGAGTCCCTACAGAGAGCACACACGTGACCAGTATCATGGCAGAATTGAAAAAAGTAGCAGCACAACGCGATGCGCTTCTCGCAAGTATTAAAGCTAAAAAACGTGCGATGGAGAAGCTGAATGGACAGCTCGAACGCTATCAGCAGAGAATGCTGGACATGTCAGCGCTGTTGCAGTAGAAACAGCAAGAAGCCGAGCTAAAGGCTTCTCTGGGTGTACAGTTTGTGCCGATCAACGTGAGGTGCAGAGTGTGCATCAAAATGACTTCGGAGCACGACATGTGGCAGCAGTGTTGGAGGTGCCTTCTCTTTCGCTGCTGGAAGTGCAACGGACAGCCCTGCTCGTGCATCCTGGATATGGATTCACCGAGATCGCCTTCGCCGGCGCCGACAACAACATCCAAGGTACGCCACGGACAGCACGCCGCAACCGCAGCAGCGTACCTTTAGACTTTCATCGGATGCCTACGTCGCCGAAAGAGTTGGTGCCCGGTTTACTGCGAGGAGGGTCCACACGGCAACTCCGCCAACAACACGCCACTCGCAAGTGTAGGTGCATCGCTTGCTTGTAATTTAATGTGTGTGTGTGTATGTGCGCGTGCGTGCGCGTTCGTTTATTTTTTATTGTAAGCATTTTATCATTCGACACGTACGCGTTTTTTCGTAAATAAAAATAGTGTGCCATAATTTCTCTTTTTTATGCGTGCAAAACCCCCTACTCCCATCAACGATCCCCAAAGCCGAAATTTAGAGTAGGCTTTGCGGCACCGTGTAGTAGAGTTATATATACACGCGTTTATTTCGATGCGAATCATTCGTCAGGCGACCGGCAAAGTACCAACTCTCGACCATGGGGCAGGAGCAGAGCAAAGAGCAGCAGAAAAAAGGTTCCACGTGGGAGGAGAGACAGGCGCTCATGAGAAGTAAGGAGTCAAGAAAGCAGAATAATCAATCGTCGTTCTCAACCAACACTTTCTCGTATCCAGAGAAAAGTGGATATAATAATCTCTCAAAAAAATCCTCCTCCTCCTCCTCCTCGTCACAGAATCAAAAATCATTTTCCTCAAACACCAGTAGTAAGTAAGTCGGTATGGGAAGACATAACAAATGACGTCATCACTGGCGCATCCTTATCTTATCATGTAAACAAGTAATAAAGATAAGGTGTCATGTTTCTACTTATCATGTAAACAAGTCATAAAGATAAGATAAGGTATCATGTTTGTTTATACAAACAAGTAATTAACATTATCTTTATTACATGTACTATAGATAATTTTAATTAATTATTTATGTAAACAAACAATACCTTGACTTAATTATTTGTTTATATTGATAAGATGAGGATGCGATAGTAATGATGTCATTTGTTATGTCACACACCAAGTTAGTAAATAAAAAAAATCATTTCTTACAATATATAATGGATTTTATTATAAAAAAAATTATTTATTCGAATTATAAACAATGTAAATCCAATCACACATGTGTACACATACGTACACTTACGCGAGCACACACACACACACAATCGTATCGTCTGCTAATGCACGAGGGATACTAGCTTCTTACACTGCTCTCTCTCTCTCTCTCTCTCTCTCTCTCTCTTACTCACACGCACACACTCTTTCTTACGCACACGCTCTCTTTTTTCTCCCTCTCTCTCTCTCTCTCTCTCTCTCTCTCTCTCTCTCTCTCTCTCTTACACGCACACATTCTTTCTTACGCACACGCTCTCTTTTTTTCCCCTATCTCTTTCTCTCTCACGCACAAGCTTTCCTACTCTCTCTCGCTCTCTCTCTCTCACGCACACACTCTCTCTCTCCTTTCTCCCTCTTTTCTTCTATCTCTCACGCACAAGCTTTCCTTCTCTCTCAGTCATCTGTAGGGTCTAGGAGGAGAAGGAGGGACGAAGGAGAAAAATTTAGACTTGTGTTGATTATTGTTCGATACCGCACGTGTGCTCGTACACCCGATACCCGAACGAGCTGGGTGACGCGTTGTGCAGCGAAATGCTTGACTGATACGGGATACTTTTTACGAGCGCTAGAGAGCATAACCTTTGACTCTCAAGTGCTCTTCGCAGGAAGTTGATATTTTTTAGTATCCACTTGTCGCCATGAGTCTTAGCAGGCGATACCTATACAGCGGAGATAAATCAGTGTGACAAAACAACTATACGTGTTTGATACTGCTTGTTGCTCGACGAACACGGGATACTTTTTACGATTGTGTGTGTGTGTGAGAGAGGGAGAGAGAGCATGATCTTTGACTCTCGACTGCTCTAAGCGTGAACTTGATATTTTTAGTATCAACTCGACGGTAAGAGTCTTTACACTTGATACCTATGCGCGGAAAAAATGGATCAGTGTGACAAAACAACGGTTCAGAGTAATCTCAAATGTAATTAACACGTGGATTCTCGGAGCCGTATATTTGATACTGCTTGTATGAGAATCGCTATAGTCATCGCTTACACAGGAAGTCGAATGCTATTAAATGTGATAGAGCATTGCTTTCAGCCGCCTTGTATCGTGCGAGAATCGTCGACGGTATCATTATTTCAGATTGTTATGCATCTTGGACCCGTGAGAGCGTAGGTAATATAATACCTATTAATCAGGCGATCCTCTGACCGTGTAAGTGACATTCGGCGAAATTTTGATACTCACGAATGATAAAGCTGAGGCAAAACTTATCACAGGATGTTATTTTTTGTACTTTATACTGTTGCGAGAGTCCACACATCCCTCCACTAGCAAGACGTTTTTATACTATATAAACCCTACGTTGACCTCAGGAGCTCAGTAGTCATGAGAGTAGTTGCATTAAATCAAGAGCTCGCAAGCATGTATAACGTAGCCGAGGAGTCTTTACGCAGTGTAGTGCTTCGCATCGCGGGCAATCTTCAAGCAAATAGTGTTGTTAGACGCAGGTGTACAAGAAACTGGTGTCTACGCGTGAAACGTATGGTAGCGTGCCAATTATGCCGCGAGTTTTCACGTCTTTTACGATGCTGTGGGCCACGGAAAATTGCACAGCTTCATAGACGCATTTTTAAAAAATGCAACTTAGCTGTGCGATGCGCAGCAGAATTTTGTATGCAACAGAATTTTGCGCATTTACCTGTGTTGACGCGGTTAATGACAGCATTCGAGGAGAATAATGGTGAGTACATTTTTATTGATTGCAATTTTTCTGCACTATATCGCGTTGTCATTAATAAAAATCAAACAGTACTTGTACTTGGCAACGAGGTAAACGGTGCCACAGCTGATAGCGTCGTCTGCTACTGCTGCTACAAGCTCTGTTTCATTCACTCGCGCACGCGTGCGCGCGCGCATACACACATTCGTAACGCAGTGTCGTCTGCTCTTACCGTAGAACGCGTCGACTGCTACGTATGACGCCTAGTGTTTTCAAGTCGTCTGCTTCAGCGCTAGTGATATTAGCTTCTTACATCTGTCATATTACATAGTATGCGATGCGTATTTCTTTATTATTACAATAATATAACGTATAATTATAAAATCAAAGAATATACATCCGCTATATTCTATGACAGTGAGAATACTTTTTTTTAAACAACTGTTTTTCTCACTACACTTCTTGCTTTTTTTTATTTAAAAAAAATGTGTAATCAAATATCGGTTAATATTTTGTTTTAATTTATTCGACATCAAAGAGATTTTAATATTCATGTGTTGTATGCATCACTACCTTCGAATACATATAACGTTTATTATAAAAAGTAAGCTCTGTATTTGTAACATAAAATTGTTTTACATTTCAGCGTTAGAAAATTTGTTAGCCGACATAACCTCTGATGAAGATGATGATAATATTACAGAATACACATCAAGTGTATATGTTGAACCTACGTCATCGAATGAAGATGAAGAGGAGGAAAGAGAGGCAAGTGAGACGGAAGAGGAGGATGCAGCGCAAGCGCTGAATGCTGTAGCCGATGTACAGTTTGTACCGGCTGAAATGGGGGGGGTGAGCGCTGCCGATGCACACGGAGAGGAGTTGCGGGCGGAGGAGAGCGAAGCCGTAAGGGGAGAAGCAGCAGCGGTGGCTGCGGCACCTGCAGCGCTGCGTCTTCAGGTGAATGAGGCGATGGAGGAGGAGGATGAAGCAGTAGAGAGAGCGCAGAATGAGCACGATGCTAGAGTAGAAGAGGCTGAAGATGTACCTGCCAATAGGGATTCTCAGCGCATGGTTAATGTTGACCACCTTCTTGCCACATGTATAGAGCCAACAGCTGCTGCTAATAATATTCTACAGCGCTTGATGGAACGAGCAGCTGATGAAAGCGAGAATATTATTGAGTATGCGGAGCATCCATGTGTTAAAAGACGGCAACAAATCCTCGACTTTTTGGCCCGACCAGTAGAACCCGAAGAAATGCGGTACACAAGAAGAAGCGCTGGAGGCTTGGTTACCGAGCATTTTTTTAACCAGGGAAATCCAAGAGATCGTCAAATTAATGAACGTGAGTATTATGCTGTATTTAAATATACATTTTTCTTGAAATAAATTCTTATTTTTAAATATTATTTAAGTTATTCGACGTGGTCTCGAAGGATTTGCAAAGTACCCCAGGGCTTTGAAACAAGATATCATGCGTATCATGTATGTTCGAAGAGCACAAGAAATACGGTGGTTTTTCAATGCTTGTAAAGATAAAAATTCCATACTGTTAGACACTGAAAATTTACCTGAAGTGTTTAATCGTCTGGGACAGAGTTTTTCAGGACCACCAGAAGAATAATTTAAAATAAAAGAAAGTGTAAAATAGGGTATTCAAATATTTTGTATTCAATAAATTTTTTCAGAATATAATCACTCTGACGATTCATCTTGTTCTTCTTCTACAACCATTTTTCCCTTATCTACATCATCTTCGAACACCAATACTTCTGTAGAATCGCAGGATTACGAGGCTGATGAAAGTGATTTTTCTATTCAAGTTGGTAGAGGACAAAGAAGAAGAATTGAAAATTCAAGCAGCAATAATGATGATTTGTCTGACTACGAGCAAGAGGATAATCAGCCCAGTGAGGAGAATGAGGAGGCGGGGGAGGAGGACGAGGAGGAGGAGATCAGCGAGGAGGATGAGGAGAGAAGCGAAACAGACGATAATATGGATTATCAAGGAGTCGATGAGGAAAGAGAGGATGAGGATATCCAGCCTCCTGGTAATCGTTTTGATATTTTCCAACAAAATTCGCATTATATATCTAAGTATAAAATAGAAGGTAGACGTATTGTGTTAAAAATAAGATCTCCTCCGAAGGATGGATCTATAAATCCGATAGTTTGGTTGGAGTTAGTTATTCGCGATATTTATTCTTATATAATTTCATTATGTAATGAAAACGACATGATTGGCGTCACCGTTAGAAGTTTAAATTTTGCACGAGGCCCGGGTGGGTTATCTTTACGATTAGTAAATAATTTTTTTTACAATGATTTATGGAATTTAATAAGCGGATTAGCTCAGAGTAATGAGGATTTTCAAATAGATGAGAGCTTTATTCTAACATTAACACTTGTTAATATACCTAATGGTGGCCGAGGTGGAAGTAGAAAGAGGATGAGTGTTGATAGCTTATCTCAGAGATCGGTTGTATCTATAAGGAATAACGATAATTTATGCTTGCCAAGAGCTTTAATTGTCGGGGAGGCTTATATGATGTATAAAAAATTCTTTTCAAACGAAGCCAGTGATACTTGGAATATTGTCAGAGATAGCAGACGTGGCATGCAAAAAGAGCGCGCAAATCTCCTTACTATTAATGCAAACGTCGTAATTCCTGCAAACGGGTGCGGTATACGAGAAATAGAGACGTATCAGCGGTATTATGTCGCAAAAAATATCGCTATTGTAATATACGATAGTTTATCTTTTGGAAATGGAGAACCACCCTTATACGATGGAAGACCTCTGTTAAATTCAAATTCTTTTGACGTTATAAATCTTTTGTACGACGCGCGAAGGCGTCATTTCGATACAATATTAAATTTAACCGGTGCTGCACGCAATCGTTTTTTCTGCGAATATTGTAATAAAAGCTATAGATACGTAGATGAGCATAGATGCACAGCCAAATGTGACAGGTGTTTTTGTGCGCCAACGTGTAATTCTAATATAGATATTATAAAGTGTGTAGAATGTAACCGCGAATTTTACGGACAAATATGTTTCGACCGTCACAAAATAGATGGGTCATACAAAAAAAAAAATAAAAAAATATGCGATGTAGTAAAAGTTTGTAATATGTGTTGCAAACGAATTAATATCTACAAGTCAAAGCACGAGTGTGGAATCAATTGGTGCAACTTATGTCGCGAAAAACATGATGTAAATCAGCTCTGTTATATTCAACCCATTGGACGTAATGTTAACGCACAGATTAATCGTAAATCCCCAAAGAAATACTTATTTATTTTTTATGACTTTGAGACGCGTCAAGATTCTGCTTACCGTGAACATACAGACATAAAAATACACATTCCAAATCTATGTGTTGTACAACAGGTTTGCGATGATTGCATGGATGATGAAAATATAAATATACTATGCCATACGTGTGGTGTAAGAGAGCATATATTTCGCGATGATCCAGTTAAACAATTAATAGGTTTGACAGTACGCGAGAAAACTACCTTCGGTCAAATAATTTGTATTGCTCATAACTCTCGTGGGTTTGATGCGCAATTTATTTTGAGAGAAATCGTTGAAAATACCTCAATAGTACCGAACGTAATATTGAATGGACAAAATATAATTATGCTTCAATGCGGGCGAACAAAATTTATTGATAGCTTAAACTATTTTCACATGAAATTAAGTGCTTTACCACAAACCTTTTCTCTACCGCCAGCTAGCAAAAAAGGATATTTTCCTCATCTATTCAATACTTTAGATAATCAAAATTATGTTGGGGCTTTACCTGAAGCATCGTTCTATGCGCCTAATGCCATGTCGACGTCTGAGAGGGAGAAGTTTATTGTATGGTATGAGGAGAACCGAAATACTTATGAGTTTGATTTTCAACGTGAAATACTCGATTATTGCCGTATGGATGTAGAAATTTTAAGACTTGCATGCATGGCTTTTCGGAAAATTTTCATTAAGTGCGGGAATACTTGTCCGTTTACAGAGGCAACGACCATAGCTTCTGCATGCTCCATTGTGTATAGAAAAAATTTCTTAAGCGAAAAAACTATCGGTATCATTCCAACAGGTGGATATCGACGCGCTGATAATCATTCGCAAAAGTCAATACAGTGGCTGTTACAGTGTGAACGTGAGATTGGTCGGGAAATCATACACGCGGGTAGAGCACGTGAATTTATGCTTCCAGAAGGGTTTCGTGTAGATGGCTATTTACCTCCGGAAAATGACAATGCAAATAAAGGTATTGTCTTTGAATATCAAGGCTGTTACACATACGGTTGCCCTATTTGCTTTAAT
Organism: Nasonia oneida; assembly: GCA_037356405.1. Lineage (NCBI taxonomy): Eukaryota > Metazoa > Arthropoda > Insecta > Hymenoptera > Pteromalidae > Nasonia > Nasonia oneida. The sequence continues at coordinate 9,741 of JAZHPH010000588.1, read as the reverse complement.
AAACGACGAGATAAAATAATGTCATATGGCAGAACTATGGATGAGTCGTACGAGAATACTTTTCGGAAAATTCAAAAAATAAAAGCCCTGGGTTACGAAGTTCGAGAGATATGGGAATGTACTTTTGATCGGATAAAAGCAGAGAATCGCGAAATCTACGAATATGTAACACAGCATCCTCTTATGAGTCGTATAACGTTGAATCCGCGCGATGCTTTTTTTGGAGGTAGAACGGAGAATATAGTTACTGAGTACACGATCGGAAATAACGAAAAAATTCAATATACAGATATATGCTCTCTTTATCCGTACGTGTGTAAAAGAGGTCGATTTCCCGTGGGACATCCGCGAATTTTAATTGGTGAAGACTGCAACGAATTAACGCAGGGGAATAACAATAATCTCAACAATATTGAAGGATTAGTTAAATGTAGTATCTTACCACCGCGCGACCTGCACATTCCACTCTTACCAATTAAAATGCACGGACGTCTTCTTTTTGCTCTTTGCCGCTCATGCTGCGAAGAAATGCAGCAGTGTGACTGCAATCACGAAGACCCAAAAATGCGTGAATTCACGGGCACCTGGGTTGCTGATGAGTTGCGTAAAGCTGTTGAACTCGGTTACAGTATTACGAAAATTTATATTATTTGGCAATATGATATGACACAATATAATCAAATTGATGGTAGCGGAGGTCTTTTTGCTGAATACGTAAATACTTTCTTAAAAATCAAGCAAGAGGCTAGCGGATGGCCCTCATGGTGTACTGATGAAGCAACTAAATTACAATACATTGAACAGTATAGACTCGATGAGGGTATAACTATGGATAAAAATAATATCGAAAAAAATTCAGGGTTACGAGCTGTTGCTAAGCTCTGCTTAAATTCGTTTTGGGGTAAGTTTGGACAACGGAGTAATTTGAAACAAACTGAAGTTGTAAAATCACGTGAATCTCTTTTAAAACTTCTTACTTGTCCGGAAAGAGATGTTAATGATATACTAGCAATTAATGATGAGATACTGTACGTGAATTGGCAATACAAGGATGAGGCTGTCACTCCTGCCCCGCATACGAGTGTCGTGATTGCGGCTTACACCACTGCTCAAGCACGTTTAGAACTATATAATTACTTGAGAAGGTTGGGTGATCGTGTTCTTTATTATGACACAGATTCTTGTATATTTGTTTCGCATGACGATGCTTCGGATGAGTATAAACCTTTTATTGGCTCTAAACTAGGTGATATGACAGATGAACTTTGTGGTTATGGTGAAAATACGTATATAAGTAATTTTGTTTCGGGAGGACCAAAGTTTTACGCTTACACAGCTGTAACACCCAATAAAGATGATAAAATTGAATGTTGTAAAGTAAAAGGTATCTCATTAAACTTCTCAAACGGTGTAAAAATTAATTTTGATAGCATTAAGAATTTGATTAACGATGCCTTTGCAAACGAAGATCACGAATCTGAAAAAATGAATGATGAATGTAGTAAAATACGCTTAAAATTCAAAGCTATCAGAAGAACTAAAATGCATGAAGTTGTAACGCGTGAAGAATCGAAAACATGTTGTGTTGTATTGAAAAAACGACGATACCTTACGTCACGTCTCTACCTTTGGATATAAGAGTAATTAACTTTTTGGATGTATTTATTGTAAATAAAAATAAACAAATTTTTATATAATTTCCTTATTTTTCCATTTAAAAGATCCCTAACACATTTTTATATCCTCAGTATAGCTTCTGTCATCGAAGAGAACGCTTCTTATGGGAAATTTAGCTCATTTTAACGCGTTATTCAGCTTACTCGCGTTGTTATTTAGCTTGTTGGACAAGAATATCAGCTTAAACAGCGGTAATAACAGCTTGTGATTCAGCACACGTAAAATTAGCTTATTTTTACGTGTGCCACGCCGCGCCGCCGCCGCCGCCACCGACCGTCCGCGTGCCATAAGCTTATTTTAAGAAAAATCTCTCTCGTGTGTGTGTCTGTGTGTGTGTGTGAGTACTCGGCGAAATGGATATGCGATTCAAACATCCGTTTACGTGTATCGTTAGCGGACCCACGGGATGTGGTAAAACAGTTTTTGTCAAAAGGTTTCTTCGACATCTTCCACTCATGTGAAAAGAAAATTATTAAATAAATCCAGTAGTAATGAACAGTGAAAAAGAGTGGAAAAAAAAGAAACGCGTCCTTATTCAAAACGGTGGTGCCTTTTTACCAATGTTACTTGCACCAATTATAGGTGCACTTGTGTCAAAAATATTTGGAGTCTCTGGAAATTAAAATATGGAGCACGCTCGTAAAATGGTCATTGTACCAGAGGAAACATACGGGAGAGTGACGAAGCAACAGTATCAACAACAACAACAACAACAACAACAACAACAACATATATTAGAAGAGTCGAGTAATGCTTTAGAGCCAACGATACAGACAAAGGGTGATAATTTAAGTCGTCTCGATGCTGAGATGCACGATATACTTTTTTCAAAAAGTATCACCGATGAACGTGAAAAATGTCAAAAATATTTACAAATTTTAAGAAGATATCTTCATTTTCAAAATTTGGAACGTCAGGAACTTTTATCAGATGCAAATATACTTGATGTAGAGCATGAAAATAAATATATATCGAGTCCATTGACCGATGAAACGATACTTGCAAGCATTTCCAAGGGTTATGTGAGAAAAGCACGTTTATTGCTTCAACATTGGAAATCAGCATCGCATCGTATTAAATGAGATAATTCAGGTACAGTTAGCATTGATGATAAAGCTATACCACACTCAAATATTATAGATTTACTAGAAGACGTGGTACGGAGTAGACCTGTAGAAGAACCTGTAGGAAGATTTCAATTAGCTAATTTTATAGCATCAACTGACACTCCACCCAAATTAATAAGTAATCCAGAGGTGATAAAAATTAGTGAAAGTTTGAAACGTGCATTAAACAAAATTCCTTCAACCAAGAGAAATAATTCCGAGAGCGTTCAGACTTTGGAACAAGGTACTAGACTCGCGGCCGCACAACGCTATAGTGCACGTTTGAATAAGAAAAAATCCATACCGCAAAAAGCAGACAACAACAACAAGTGGCTGGCTTATAAAATTTAACATGTCTTATGAAAATCAATACTTTGACACTAGATACGAGACTGGATACGCTGGTGCACGTAATCTGTTACGAATCAATGGTAAAAATAAGAAGAGGAAAAGCAAGGTTAATGAGTGGTTAAGTAATCAAGATGCATACACATTACACAAACCTATTAGACGAAAATTTCCTAGATTGATGTACAATGTCACTAATGTGGATGATTGTTGGGAAATGCATTTGTGTGACATGCAATCTCTCAAAACGTATAACGATAATTTTGCGTATTTACTTGTAGTCATAGATGTTCTCAGTAAATATGCTTGGGTCGAGCCTTTACGTGACAAAAGTACAAAAAGTGTTATAGCTGGTTTCGACAAAATCTTAAAAAGAGCCGATGGGCGACGCCCAATTCTTATACAAACTGATCGAGGCAAAGAGTTTGTCGGATCAGATTTTCAAAATTATATAAAACAACACAAGATTAATTTTCGAGTAGCACGTAATCCTGATGTTAAAGCAGCCGTCGTCGAGCGTCTAAATCACACGCTCAAAGAACGTATGTTCAGATATTTTACTCACAAAAATACTCGTAGGTATATCGATGTTATTGAAAATATCGTTTACGCGTATAATCACACTATGCATAGTGGTACTAAAATGGTTCCGGCAGTTGTAAATATTCGTAATGCAGTTGTGGCAAGAAAAAATTTAGAAAAAAGAGCTCTTAGTCAGAGAAAAAAGTCTAGAGCACATATACACAGCGTGGGTGATCATGTTCGCATCAGTCGGTTGAAAGGCACCTTCGATAAAGGTTACGAAAAGAATTACAGTGAAGAGATCTTTAAGATTACCCGTGTCTCACGTCGTCAAAATCTCTTCACCTATGAATTGACTGATTTAGAAGGTGAAATAATCGAAGGATTTTTTTATCCCGAAGAACTAGCTCGAGTTGGCGATGATCATTTGTCAAAAAATAAGGAATTCAAAGTGGAACGTGTGATCAAGAGTAGGGGACGTGGTGTTAAAAAACAAGTTTTTGTAAAGTGGCTTGGCTATCCTGATAAATTTAATTCGTGGATTAAAGCAAGCGAAATCGTTACACTTTAAACATGGCTGAGGACGAATTTTATTTGATATTGCCGAGTAACAGTAGTATGAAATATTTTTCTGAAAATACAACATCTTGCTTCACCACGCACTTATCGCATGAAGTACGTCTGCATGGTAAGTGGAGTGTTGCTCTCACGGAAATCAGCATACCATGCACGATGATGCATATTCAGAAACACGAATGTAATATAAAGTTTGTTAACGCACGTAGAATAGCAGTTGCAAGAAAGAGAGACATATCTGAATATTTACCGGATTGGTCAAACGACAAACACAACGATGCCATATTTCCACCAGGTGTTTACGAGAATCTCAACAATCTCACAGAAGCTATAAACAATATACCTGAATCTCACTTACGTATTGAACAGGCAAAGAGAAAAGTGGTTATTACAATTTACATAAAAAGTGTGAATGTAAGGAAACTCATTTTTTCAGCTTGAGCGAAAAAGTCAAACGAATATTTGGCTTTGAGAATGAAAAATATAGAAATCAGGAATTTATACCCATCATTCCATCTGTAGAGTCGAAAAAAAATGCAACATTGGTAGGAAAGAGACCTGGTTGTTTGGCAAGAGCGATAGCTGATCAATTTTTCGTTTACTCAGATATTTGTATTCCGTACACAGTCGGTGACGTTCAAGCATCCCTTTTGCGCATAGTGACACTCGATAATTCAAAATATAAATTTGGTGCGAGAGTGGTCAAACAATTTGCACCGGGAATTTATCTACCTTTGTTAAATAACACATTTCAGAATATAATAATAGATATAAGAGATGAAAATGGGAATCATATACCATTCGAGTACGGGACGTTGTCCGTAACACTACATTTCAAGCGCATTCTCTGAGAAAAAAATGGCTTACTACGCAGAATACTATGCCGGTCAAATCGGTGGTGGTGGTGGTGATGGTGGAGGAGGAGGAGAACGTCGAGTGTTTGCAGGTTCAACTTATCAGCGAGGTCATGGTGAAATCGGCAGCTTTTTGAGTGGATTATTTCGAAGAGTTTTACCTTACATTACAAGTGGTACTAAAGCCGTTGGAAAAGAAGCTATCAGAGCAGAAATGCATGTACTAGATGATGTTGGAAATCACGGAAGCAATTTTAAACAAGCTGTAAATATGCGCATGCGTGAGTCCGGTAAAAATCTTAAGCATAAAGCCGCTGATAAAATTGCCGCTATGATGAAGGGATCAGGATATAAGATACGCGCTAAAAAGCGGAAGCGTCAATCGTCCAAGAACAGTTCAGCTGTGCGCATCAGCAGTAAAAGTGATCGTGTAAAGAGGAAGAAGAAGAGCCGTGTCAGTGTTCGTAAATCTACGAAAAAGAAAGCGGGTAAAAATAAGCCAAGGAAGAAGAGAAAACAACGCAGTGTGAGCGATATTTTTGGATCTACATAGATATTATTTAATATGGCTTTTCTACACTCAAACTCATGCGAATGCATGAAATCAGAATTAGATTTATTTACATTACCACCTACACAGACTTCGGTGGAAAGCTCTCAATTTATACATTATAAACCAGTTTCTTCGCTAACAGACGATTGACCGTTGGAATTCGTCGTTCCAGCTGGTAGTGATTATCTCGATCTTGCACACACAATGCTAAGCATTCGTATGCAAGTAAAGCCAAATGTTGAAATAACAGAAGCAGCTAAAGCTACAGAGTATCCGAAGGTAGCAGCAATAAATAACACGTTACATTCGCTATTTAACCAAATAGATGTTTTCTTTAATCAAAAATTGGTTTCACCACCAAACAATGCTTATCCTTACCGAGCTTACATCGAAACACTGTTAAATTATTCAAAGAATAGTATGGAATCACATCTCACGAGTGGACTCTGGTATGCGGATACCCCTGGAAAGTGGACAGCGCCTCCCAATACCAAGCGTAGTGATGTAAATGCAAATATTGGTCAGTGTAACCGTCAGTATTTTACCCAGAATGGTAAAACTGTCGATTTACTTGGTCATTTGCATTGCGATGTTTTTAATCAAAATAAATTTCTGTTAAATGGTGTTGAACTGCGATTACGATTGGTTAGGAGTAAGGATGCTTTTTGTTTGATGGATTTTACAGATGATGATAAATTTACTATACGCATTAAGGAAGCTTCACTGATTGTGCGTCGAGTTAAAATAAGTCCAGGTGTTATACTAGCTCATGCTAATGCACTTACAAAAGCCACTGCTAAATATCCAATCAATCGTGTAGAGGTGAAGGCATTTACAATGCATAGAGGTATTCTTGGCGAAACACTGGACAACGTTATTCTCTGTCAAATACCCAAAAGAATAATCATTGGATTTGTGGATAACAAGGCATTCAATGGAAATAGAAAGCTTAATCCATTTAATTTCCAACATTTTAATCTAAACTATATTTCTCTTTATGTGGATGGTGTCCAGATTCCCAGCAAACCATTGCAGCCTCGATTTACGGGTGAAAGTCAATTATTTGTCGACTCGTTTCATACACTATATTCTGGGACTGGAATGCATTTTCTAAACGAAGCCTTAATTATCTCACGATCGGACTACGATGAAGGGTATACATTATTTGCTTTTGATCTAACGCCTGATTTATCAGCAAATTCAGTTTCTCATTGCAATTTAATCAAGCACGACAGTGTTCGTGTAGAGGTAAAATTTGAAAGAGCACTTTAATCTACAATCAATTGTATAATTTACGCCGAATACGACAATGTCTTGGAAATAGATTCAAGTAGGCAAATAATAACGGATTTTAATGCATAATACCGTTAAAGCGATGGAAAAGTAAGAGGAGAAGGTGAAGAAGGAGAAGAGGGATGGGGAAAAAGCAACAGCAGCGCCTCTATGCTATAGATGAGCAAAAAAGCTAAACGTCATACTCTCAGTGACGTTTGAGAAGTGAGCGAGTTTTGATCGACTGTGTCAATTTTTATAGTAGCATGGATTACGTTATCAATATTCAGGGTTTGAGAGACCGTAACAACAAGTTTACACCTAAAGAAGTTGGTGTACTTGGTTTAGAGCACAGAATCGTCCAACATTGGGTAGTTAAGAAACCCCATAGATTTGAAGAACTTGCAACTGGACTTAAAAGAACTAACGACTACATTTCTAATCATTTTCATGGAATTCGTTGGCATGAAGGTGACATCACCATTGAACAACTACAGTATCATTTACAACAAATAGCCAAACTGGGTATACGTATTTTTACACGCGGTCATGACAATTGGAGATTCCTGGAGACTGTAATGTGTCGAGAAGTTGTGAACGTTGAAGAAATGTATGCCCCGAATTTTGACGAATTGAAAATAAATTATTCAGGTAACTTCATGTGTTTAAATCATGGCATTCAAGGTATAAACTCCAGTCGCGATTGTGCTCTCAATCATGCATATGTGTTACGAAAGTGGTTACACTCTATAGCTGAAGGTATAACACAAGATTCTNGCATTGTACTGCAAACTAAACTCGCGGGTACGTACAGCTACTTCATCGTCTATTTACGCGACACACGAGGAGGACGTAGTCGATCATTGCTGAAATAATAATAATAATAGAATGAATACACAAGAATTACTAAAAGCTCTTGACCCGTTAACCGTCAAGACAGTTGGCGTGTATGCTGCGGATAGAATTCCAAACGTTTTGGAATACCCCGCGGCCATCATAGCTAATACAGATGATCACACGAAGAAAGGAACACATTGGATTGCTATCTACATAGACTCAAACGGTTATGGAACATACTTTGACAGTTACGGGCTACCACCTATGTCCCAACATCATCTTAAACGACTCAAAAGAAATTGCAAGCGGTATCAGTGGAATAAAAAAAAGTTGCAAAGTTTTGATTCACAGGTGTGTGACCAGTATTGTGTTATGTTCCTTTACCATTTGGTTAGGCTACCTAACTTACGCGCGTTTTGTCATAAGTTCTCGCGAGATTCACGAAAAAATGATGCCGTAGTTATATCGTTCTATAAAAAGCTGTTACGAAATAATAATCATCGTGTACGCTCGAAAGATGTTAGGAGGTTTGGAAGTGAAGCCTCGCGCGGCTCAGGATTTTGTAATCAAACATGTACTTCGAGAATGTATGTAAAGTAGTAATAATAATAATTGTCAGATATCATGTAGTAAAAAATATGAATAAAGTGTAATCTTTCATAATATAAAAAATGTTTTCATTTATAGAGTCTTACTCATTCCTTTAATTCCATACTGTAGTATGATATATTTTTTCCTGTTGCATCACACCTCGCTGTATAGTTCTAAGTACATATACATCGGCATTTATTAACGGTTATAATACTAACATCCGGTGATATTTACTGTTTAGTTTTATATTCCATTTCAATCTTTATCTGTAAGAGAAGCTGATAAAACTGACGGTTGTAGTAGTAGTAGAGTAAACATCCTGTTCTTAAAAACTCGGAGAAATGTAACCGTAACCTTTGACGGTTAACGAATATGATACTTCCTTTGTAAAGTTCTGAGAATACACGCGCAGAAAATCTCTCCCCACTGCATTCGATCATTTTACTTTGAGGTAGTGGGGGGTTAAAATGTATAAAAGAGCTTGAAGAGTGAGGAGCTCCATCAGTTCTTTCGGGAAAGTTTGAGAGATCGTTTGCTAAGTGTAACTCTGTATATTGTACCTCTTGTTTTTCGTACCATGGCCCAATCAAGTGTCAGTGCTCCATCTCGTGTGCAGAACGTTCTGCCAAATAAGCTGCTCTCCACGTCCTACGCCATTAATAAGTCAAACTCGAAAGGCTAAGTTACTCTTGGCTTAGAAAGTTACCAGGGAAGCTATCGACCAGTGGTGAAACTCTCAACGTCTACAACATGTTTTAAATCCGTCAAATTTGATGCATTTGGCTGGAAGGTCTTCAAGAATTACTTTGATCTTATAAATTGCTATTTCCAAGATGCGTACAGATTCCAAAGTGAATACGCTCGACCAACGAAGGTGTACATGGAGAATCATGATCTGATGTTTACTTCTTCATACAATACCAAATCCATATTGATAGAAGAAAGACCTGTCGGAACATCCATCTTTCCAAATCTTTTGATTGACGAAGAAAACGACGATGTACTGCATACAGTTAGCGCTTCCCATTTCAATGACTACACTGGTGATGGTGGTGCTGCTGCTGCTGCTGCCGCTACTGTTACTGATGGTGAGAATCTACGTCATCAACCTCCACGAGCAAAGAAACAAAAAACAGCTTATCACCAACCATCGATATGCATGCAGCAAGTCACTTTTGACGGGTTAAAAATTGTCTCACAGTGTATTGACGAACGTATGAGTAAACTTGAAGAGTGTGTTGATAAAGTGAATAAAATTGTTTCTCATATTAAGAAGTTTATAATTGACTGTATTAAAAATGATGGTATTGAGAAAGACCCTAATTCTATACTAAAGACGTATGAGATGTTTCAACAATATTATACTTTATACACTGAAAATATTAAAATTATAATTCACGACAAG